>CM076608.1:89231202-89365061 GCA_038502775.1 Hippodamia convergens
TATGGTCGAAGGCATCAGACGATATAACAGGTCGTGTCAACATAGAAATTTGATAGAATAATCTTTTCGACTGATTGTTGAATTTGTGGAACGTGAAACAGTGGTGCCAATCGACATTCTTGAATGCAGAAGTCACTAAATCGAAGTGAATTAGAGAAAATCATGTGCAATTCTAGTACAGAATAGATGGCCAATTCCAACATTCGTTCTATCAGAAACTAGCCACGAAAAGATTTTTATCTGTATATGCAATTCAATGACGAGCATTTGTGGTGAATTTTTACTGATACTGTTTGTTCTACATATTTTTTCTCTCAATATAAATTAAACGATAGATTAAAAAATCCCTATTTCATGTAGTTTTATCTGTACCATCATTCCATAAAAAACACCCTGTACCTTTGTGAATATCCATTTTATAAGAACACAAGCTGCAGTTTTATACTAATTTGAATCGATGCATATATTTGTGCTACGAAACTACCCACTTTCCCTACTCAAATTCCCGATGGGGTTGCAACCCTCCCAAGGCGGTTGCTAGTAGAAATAAGTTTTTCATTCCAGAACCTGTCCCCCTATTATCGAAAATCGACCTGTCTGAATTTTTTCACAAATTCTGATTCTTTGGATTCGTTGTTGAGTTATTGAGGACTAACACTTTTAAATGAGACACCCTGAATTTGTTTAATCATAACAAAACGTTTGAATTCTCTTCCTAAGTTTATGCATATTAAATAAATGTGAAACCAAACAAAGAGTGGTCCATAGGGTTGTCATTTTAACATCAGCCGTCGAAATTGATTTTTCTGAGTGCGCCACTGGAAATATGATATGTATTCGGTTTACCTAATCCACAAGATGCTAATAACTGTTGCAAATTCTGAATAAAACTTTCAACTCTGTTACCAGAAATAGAGTCGAATGGAATTTTGGTCAGAATGGATAAATCATTCTGTATGTTGGCAAAGAAAGGTAGGAGGCATTTCTAAGTGGCCATTTCGTGATGCTGATGGTAGAACCTATACAGGGTGTACCAAGTTCGACGGACTATTAGGCGTTTCTGGAGAACTGGACCTATTTCTATTTTTTTCTTTACGAATTCGATAGAGTATTCAATTGTGAATACATTGGTATTCAAAAATCGTTGCATTCGTCATAATACTTTCCAAAATATCGAGAAAAAACTGAAGAAAAAGGGGATGAAAGTATTCGGAATTATGTTTGTTATTCCTAACCTAGATATCGTAAGCACAAACTCTGTTCACATTTTTGAAGGCGAAGACTGTGGAAATATTGTACATTTTCAGAATTTTGAATACCCCGTCACAAGGTGTGCCAAATGTTGGGTCAAAAATTGGAAGCAAGATTGGCCCATAACTTTTGTTTTTAGAATTAGAACCCTATTGTTTTAGGATTACGTTAGATTTTACGAAGAAAAATGATGATTATGTTTCAACATGTCAATGCTCGCAAAATTAATAATTCCTGAGTTATTCAGGACTTCCTGATTTCATATCGTATAGCGTCAAGTTCATAGAATCTGTTTCTTATCGACATTGACCTTGGTCATAGAAGATAAATTATTCCAATAACTCACTAGTGCTACTCCTCTTTTGTGAATTCATTTATTATTGTTGATTTAGAACAGATTTCATCAATTTGACGCTACGTACGACAAAAAAACAGGAAATCCTGAATAACTCAAGAATTTTAAATTTCCGGAGCATCAACATGTTAAAATATTATCATTACATTTCTCCTCTGAATCCAACGCAATCATAAAAAAATAGGTACTCATTTGAAAAACGAATGTTATTGGCCAATCTTGATCCCATTTTTTGACCCAAGATTTGGAACACCCTGTGACTAGTTTTTCAAAATTCTAAAAATGTACAATATTTCCACTGTCTTTGACTACAAAAAGTGAAAACGGTTTGTGCTTAAGATATCTAGATTAGAAATAACAAACATAATCCCGAATACTATTATTTTCTTTTTTTGATATGTTGGAAAGTATTTCGACGAATGCAACGATTTGAAAACGAATGTATTCAAAATGGCATATTCTATAAAATTCTGAAACAAAAAAACAGAAAAAAATTATTTTTGATTTCGATGATTACTATTTTGAATTCAGTTATCATCGAAATGATTTCGATGATTACTATATTGAATTCATCTATGTTTCAAAAATGTTTTCGGTGTGGCCTCCGTAAAAGCAAAGAATTTTCTTGTTTACCGTTTTATTCTTCTTCTTAAAAAAAATATCTTGGTTATTTTTAATTCATCAACATATTATGATATGCGTATTTGCCGGACATATCTGAAGAAATATAACCATACGAAAGTTTAAGAGCCAACTTAACAGAACTGCTGAACAGAGTGAATGAGGAGCTTGCGTGGAAAGGCGACAAACTGGACGATATCTGCGAAACTTCTCATAGTACGTCGCGCTCTCGCTTCGAAAGGGCTGCCAACCTCTAGCCGACACTGAATTGCGCGCATTTCGAATCTGAACTTCGCCAGATTGACCAGAGGGCAGCGCGGGCAAAACATCCCTTAGAAATCAGCCCAGGGTGAGTTGAATGTTACCTAGAAAGTTTCTCTGATTGCAGATCCGAATTTGAACGAAAATAAAACTAAAAGCGTCATTGCATCACATATTTTTCATCATTTAAAGTGCGCTAACGCAATATTTCTAATAATAATAAAAGTTTTTCATTCTCATGATCTTTATATAGAGCATAACATGAGGAGAGAACATATTCACAGTCACAACACCTCATCGAGGAGTATTGATGAAAAATTCATTCGAATTATATTGCTCTAGATCTAACAAAAACTCTAACTCAATTTATCATTGAATTGGGCAGCTTCAAATATCACAATTTTCATTGTGATTGAAATCACAAAAGTACAAGTTATAAAATTAAATTCAGCTTCGAACACAATTTCGCAGTGATGAATTAATGAAAAATCATTCGGTTTCATTGAAAACCGATTTCAGAATTTTTGGTGGGGGGTCATTCATTGATTCACTAAACTCATTCATTTAAATATCGGAAATATAACAGGTGGATTTCACGCCCATAATAGTTTTCACATCATGAACTTACTACTAGCAATGCAGGGAATTAACTGAATATATACATTATAAGACAGAATATGAAGGATATATGTAACCTCCTCATAAAAATATGGATGGGAAAGTTCACAAGGTACAAGAGATCACCTAGTGGATCTCGAAAAAAACCATATTCATGTAGTTTCTAGGACTTATGGATTCTGAATTACATTGCGTTTTCCAAATTGAACGGTTTCTAAAACCACTTCGTCTCCTGAACAGAATCAATTATTAATATCCAATTTTAAATGAAGATTCATCAGCTTTCATGAGATTCCAGAAAATAACAAATATCATTTTATTCTCTGTATTCTCTGGACCGTACCACTTCAATTTGGACATCTCTAAATAAAGTGTTCCACATGAGTTGAGGATATTGACTTAAATTTCAAGTCTTAATAGGATTTTGTGATGAAAATTCATATTGATATGGTTTCAAGTTACAGGAAATAAAATTAATTTTAACCTGTAGGTCTGCAGCGAAATTTTATTCCCAAAAAATTCAAGCATTTCAAGATTATCAATACAATGTATGCATGCTATACACGAGGTTGTTGAACATTTCTTGGGGAATTTGGATCCATAGAAAGGGCAGAAGCTCTCTCAGATCGTTTAAGGATTCTGGAGTAGGTTGATGATTATCTTATCTTCTTTGAACTACATCCCATGCATGTTCTATCAAATTCAAATCTGGTGAGTGCGGAGGTATTAGTAAATGTGGAATACCAAGCTCCTCGCGCGCATTCTCAACTATGGCTGCACGGTGCGGTCTAGGGTTATCGTCTAGAAATTGAAAAAAATCACCAATAGCAGCGTGAAAATTTTTCTTAACATTGTGAATGACATGCTTCCTATAGTATAAGGCGGTCATATTCCCAGGACAAATGTGTAGATCTGTGCGCCCGTTGAAACATATGCCGGCCCATACCATAACACTACCCCCTCGGAATGGATGGATTTCTTGGACATAGCGACGATTACGGAGTATGCGTAGGATTGTCCATACCCTTGTTCCTCGAGAATCTGCAAATCGTCCATGTCTGGATCCATCAGTGAAGAGGACACTACGCCATTGATCGTTGATATGTTGCCTTGCCCATTCCAGTCTTTGACGTTTAGAATAGAATAGAATAGAAAAAATCTTGATTTCTAGTAACTACAAGCAGCAAGAAAATAATAATGTCAAAGAAGAAAAAATCACAGTTTATTATAAAATTCTCCTATATCATAGTGCTTCAATGTAATAAGCATTTCATGTATGGTTTTTTTGAATTTTCTAATATTTGTTCCTCTCCTAATGTGACTTGGCAGTCTATTGTACATTTTCAAACAAGAAAAGTGACAACTTTTCTCAGTCATTGTAAGGTGCTTATAAAAGGTACGGGTTTCTTCTCTCATAACTTCTTTGGCTCATGTCATTTTCAAATTTTTTTTTTGGATAACGAAGTTTAGGCATTCTTGGATGTAAACTGCATACTCTGTGAGAATCTCATTCTCTCTGAATCAACCTCTACAGTCCACAGGATTCTCTATACTTAAGACCGAGAATAACTCTTAGAACTTTCTTTTGTGTGATAAAGATGTTATTTATATTTCTACTCAAATAAAAAATTAAGATGTTCATCTAGTATCATTCCCAGAAATTTTGTTGTTCCTTTAATACTGAGTTGTGTTTCACCTATCATTAAGTCTTTTGATATATTTTGTGTTGAGTGTTCGGTTCTGAAAGACAAGGTGCTCGTTTTTAGCCATTCTAGTAATTCGATGTGAGTAATTGATATTGTTTTATTAGTTTTTCGAGATTTGCATCCCACAGCAATACATTGGTGTCATCAGCAAACAATACCATCAGTTCTTCAGTACTCACAATTTATGTTAAATCGTTTACATATATCAGAAAAAAATATACATCCTAATATGTTTCCTTGTGGTATAACTTGCTTGTTCTGTATTTTATGCGAATTTATTTCTTCTCTCTTTTCTGTTAAGAAAACTCTCTGTTGACGTTCTGTTAAATATGATCTTAACCATTCTAATAGTGTGTTAATGGAACTCACCTTGATGGACGTCTAGAACCTAGATTCACCTCTCTCAAACGTTGTCTGATGGTTCCGATTTGCGTTTTGAAGAGTATTCCGCAGCATTCTACTCGTAGATGTAGGCTTTCTTCTCGCCGAAATGGTTATGAAACGATTCTGAGCAGGTGTTGTTTTTTCGTCGCCCACCAAGCCTTGGTCTTCCCAACACGGAACCTGTCTCCCTGAACCCATTCCAAAGTCAAGATATCACACTTTAGCTGACTTGGAGCCTTTTCGTAATAGCGTATTAGCTGAAGATTCAAATATCTGGAGGTACTCACTCCACCTGGCCTTCCCCTATGTGATGAATATGATAAATGAATCTGAAGCAAATAATCACCCCTAAAACACCCTCTCTTCGACAAGTGTATAATTTTCATGTTACGTTCAGTCTTGTACTTATGGATTTTTTTCGTTTATTTTATATTCCCAAGATTGATGAAAAAATTATGCCCTCCTGCCTCTTACTCACGAAACACCACTGACTTTATCACATTGTCAGTCCGATGTTATGAATGGCTTGAAAGTCACGATCGAGACATAGTCCAGAATATGAATGAATCATCCAAATGAATATGATTGAATCAACGCTATTCGGAGTACACTTCTTCAGAAATTTTTTCCTCACTTCTCTGCTATGAAATGAAAAAGATGTTTGTCGATTCACGAAGCGTGTGCAAGCAATCGATAATGGAAACTAGGTTCCTCAAAGTCGAAATAAAAAGTGGCGAAAATTCTGTTTATCATGCAGAAAACGAAGTGAATATTTCAAGTCGTGCCAAAAAATAAATAATAATGAATAAAGGATCGGTCATGAAGTTGAAAAGTTGGAGTGACATCCGAGTTGTAGTGAACATAGCTAAAGCATGCAAATGAAGCAACGTAACTCGTCAGTACTTCTTGTAAATTGTTCAAAATATAATTCCGAAAAAATTCTCAGCTTCATAATGCTTGCTTTAATCACTATGGTGCAAACTGAGGTTTCCTAATGGAAAAATCCTTAACCAGATTCAAAATGGGCGAAATTCCGGCAAAAAAATAACTATCATCACCGAACGGATAAAAACCACTTTCTGAAAAATACACATTGAATTATTCTAGGTTTAATGGGGAGCATCAGGGTGTCTTTCAGTTACGGGAAAGGGCTCTGCTTTAGCTGCGAGCTGAATTGAAAGAGACGCATTTTTCTGGTTTGAACTACTCTGCGCACGTATTTTTGGCTAATTGTTGGACTGAATTCTTTATCGAATGTCTTCAGTGGACGGTCAAACCTGACTAAAAAATTTGTCTCCCTCCATTCTTTCTAAATAGATAACTTGGTGTTATGATTGTTGTACGGGGTGGGCAAAATTGGTAATACAACTTTTTAACCATGAGAGATAGAGTAAGATGAATGCACAATTTGGGCGATTTCAACTTTGGCCATTATCTCTGTTTCTGTTTGTGCTAGAATGTTGAAATGAAAACATTATAGGCCCTTTTTCCATAGCAATCCAGTAGCGTACTTTTTTTTCCAAGAGGTTTCGTTTCTGAGCTATAACATGAAGTTGTGTTATTTATTATGAAAACAATAGTTTTATTTGGCGTAAAAAGAATTGCCATTTTTTTCCCGTTTCAACAGCAAATTAGATATAATTGCTTCATGGACATCTCAATTACCGTACACCAAATTCTAAGAACGCACATGCCAGGTAACCCCCACACGTGCGTTCTTAGAATTTGGTGTACGGTAATTGAGATGTCCATGAAACAATTATATCTAATTTGCTGATGACTATACAAAATATTGCCTTGAAAAAGAGGATAAAAATTGTCCTCGAAACGTCGGCAACAGTTTTGTGATTTCAGCAAAAATAAAGGTCCACATTCCCGATACTGTCTTATTTATTGATGTTATGGATGAGAATCTTGAATTGAATTTTTTTATCTTTATACTTTTGTATTTCACCTAATATATTTCCTTTTCTAAAAAAACAATGGTTGATACAACTTTCTTAATCTTAAGGCGAAACAAAGTTCGCCGGGTAAGCTAATAGCTTATCTAATTGCCAATTGCCACAATTGGTTCCACCACCAGATCTCTGGAAAAAGAATAGGATTCTGAACACTTCTTGGTCAACATTCAACGATATAACAGTTGTTTCAAGACGACATCATTTGGCGCAACACAGTATTAAGTAGGCTGAATCACAGAATAATATGACACTACGCATGGTGTCATTATTTTTTCGCGATTGAATACTTGATTCAATTCTCCGTGGTTTGATCTCTATTCAGAACAACTGTGAATTATTTGAATTCGATGTCAATTTTTGCCAGCAATATGGAAATATGATATATGTTAAAATGTTTTATTTTAGCGGCAATAATAACTTCGAATTGACAATTGTTCTGAACAGATATCAAACCACGGAGAATTGAATCAAGTATTTAATCGCAAAATAATAATGACACCATGCGTAAAGACATATTATTCTGTGATTCAGCCTACTGAATACTCAATAATTCCTAATTCAAATACAAACTATATTTCCCATGATATCTGAATGAATCTGAGGGCGATGTATTATGTATGATATATTTCTGAAACGCAATTCGCGATTCTTTCTAAGCCATTTGAAACTATTGTTCCTTTAAGAAGAAACACAACATTATGTTATAGCTCAGCAAGGAAACCTCTTGGGAAAAAAAAAGGTATGCTACTGAATTGCTATGAAAGAAGTGCCCTATGATTTTTTCATTTCAACATCCTAGCACAAACAGAAACGGAGATAATGGCCAAAGTTGAAATCACCCAAATTTCAATTTTGGCTTATAACTCGAAAACAAAAAAAGATAGGGGATTGCAGTTGATGGCATTATCAGTTTTTCTAAAAGAGACCACCGTAACGTGTCACTCATTTTCGTATATCTCTCACGGTTGAAGTTGTATTTCAAGTATCACCAATTTTGCACACCCTGTACAACCGAATGTGTTTTCATTTCTTGAGAGGTATCTGTTGTAATATGATTTTGTGCATTTGTTTCAAGAAGTGATTGAATTGAGTTCGGTTAATAAGTTAAGGCATCTAAACTATTGTGTTTCAAAAAAATTATATCAGTTTTTTCCTTCTGCGTTCCACATGTAATTTTCATAAAGTTTTGAAGGCAGGAATCTGTGCCTCGGAACACCTAAATTCTTGTACCTTGGGACAGACCCATAGTACAAGCCAATCATTCACATGGTGCAGTCTACAATGGTTTTTACGTAATTTTTTGGTAGGTTTTCAATTTCCAGATGCGAAATGAAATGACTCGGTCAGAGCAAAATCTTATGAATCAACTAAAGTCGATTTCTTATAATATCATGCGTTATTTTCAGTAATGATGAATCAAGAAACTATTTATTTATTTATTTATTGAAGGGACAAACCTAATTACAAAATAATACAAAAATACTAATCTACTCAAAATACAAAATTTCCTGAATTAATTTCAAATGAGACATTGCTTTACACTTCTTACCACCGCAGAATATGATGAGTTCATAAAATCGAGGACTAGCCAAGCAGCAATATTTACCCTTTTAGAAATACTGGGAACAAGTGACCCCATTGTATAATTCAACCGGTAATCAGGAACTCTGGAGATTTTTACAAAATGTCTTATTTCCTGAGTCAGTGTGGGGCAGCAATTTGTTGAAAGATTTAGACCCAAACAAATTAGAGCAGGGCTCGAAAAACATTCAGAAAAGACATTCGGATCTTGTTAGGAGAGTGAGTAACCAAATTTAAATTTCACGATCGAAAGCCGCTCAGAACAAGATTTCCCCTGGTTCAGGCGCGAAAAGCTGTCTTTCTTCTCCTGAATTGAATAGGATTTTTTTCAGTTAGTTATTCACGAATAGGGACAGGTTTATTTCTTCATGAGATTTTTCTTCTTTAAGGTATTTACAACTTTCAGATGTAATTTTTGTTTATGCTCATTCGAGAAGCAAAAATTGTAGGCAGCACTCCCCTAATATAGAATGATAAAATGGAAAACATCTCCATGAGAGAAAAACCCACATATATCGTAATCTAGACGTAACATATTCTGATTTACAGGATGTTTTCAAAAATTAAATGAAAATTTAAACCAATTCATCTCCTGAACAGAATCACGGTTTCATATGGAATTTTTAATGAAGGTAGATTCTATGAAATTCAAGAATGTATCTTGGCAGTTGGTGTGACATACGAAATTCGACAGATCTCGGAATTTGAATTGATTTGATTCGAAACTTGATTCGATTGGAGGTCAGTACTGACAATCATAAAACGAAAAATATAACTGAAAACAATGCTGTAATGAGTTTCATTACAACACTACTTTTAGTACTGTAATGAACTCATTACGATACTGAAATAGAGAAAATCTAATTAAGTTATCTCTTCAATCAAAGATACTTACTTGATTTAATCAGATTCAAAACTTACTTAGCTATGGGATGAATAGGATATTCAACATCCGTGAATCTATTTTATGAAAAAAAAAATTATTGTCATTTTCAAAAAAGAAATCAGTTGTTGTCAACCTTGATGGTGCCATACCATATTATTTGGCAAATCCGATATAAATCTTATAGTTTAGAAAGATATCGAAGAAATTTATCATACTCGTTGATTTCACGAAATAAACTGCTCCACAAGAGTTAGGTATATCCTATTCAATCATTTTGAAAAGTATGTGATCTTCGAGAAAATCGCTTTGAAATCATTTAAAGCTCAATAACAACTTGAATCGATCCAATGAAAATCAGTATCAGACATTGCGTCAATCTGGTTCCCTTTTTTCTGAAGTTTGGTTCGTTGCATATGCTTCATGGATGTCCCTATTCTGAAATAGAGTTTTCAGAAAACTCGTTTGAAGTCGATGCCCTTGATAAACTGACTCCATTTCGAAGTAAGAACATCCATGAAGCATATACAAAGAACCAAACTCCAGAAAAAAAGTGACCAGATTGACGAAATGTCTCATACTGATTTTGTTGGATCGATTCCAGTTGTTGTTGAGTTTTTAATGAATTTACAGCAATTTTCTCGAAGATTACATACTTCTCAAAACGATTGAATACGATATCCCTTATTTTTGTGGCGGAGTATATCTTTATAATCCTGATTTTCCAAGTGTCATTCATCAACCTCTGAGTAACTGAAACAGTAACTTTGATAGAAAAGGGGGTTGAATAAAAGTTATATGAAAGACTCCTTCAATTTATGCCAAACAATCGCCTTTTTAAAATACTTCGTATCAATTAAAAACACCCTGTATATTATCATAGAGATCCAGATAGTTATGTTCCGTTACATTGATGCTTCAGTAAACTCTCGCTTTCATCTTAACTCATGATAATTAGACTTGGGAGTAGATTGAGCTGTTAAGTGATCGCTATAAGCTCTTCATCTCAATATTCATGAGGATCCACGTACAACAGTTTCAACGCGGATTTGCTCGTCATAATCATCCTGAATAAACAGGAAGCTCGTTCAATGGGATGCAACATCCTACGGTATTAAATCTTTACCCACTAATAACGCCCAAAATGACGATAAAGTTGGGTGCAAAATAGGAGTAGGTATGTACGTCGAAATTTACATTTCCAAGCCAGAAATTATACAGGATGGATCGAAGAAATTCTATACTGATTTGCGAATCAGGCAATACCATTGAAATTACCATACCATTTTAAACCAACAAGAGTTGACAATTTTCAATACACTTTTTTCAGATTCGCCTGAAAGTATGTAGCAGAACTTTTCATTTTCATTAAGATGAATTCAATACAATTGCATACATTACAATTAGATCTAGAGTTTGTTCTAATATACCATTCGAGCTCTTTAGAATAAGGGACAATTTATTCAACCGGCGCATTCACCAATTTGCAACCAAAAAAAAAATCATGCTATATCGATTATTATTTCATGATTTTTAAATCAAAACTTCCGAAAACAGTGCATATCATCAAGTTCCATCAAGTATACCTTCTTGGTGTAAAATTGGATGATGTTTAATATCGCTCAAAATGTTGCTCAATGAATCGGATATCAAAAACGTTATGTTCAAAACAAATTTGTACGAACCGTGTAACTAGCGCCCTCTAAGCGAGTCAGACATCAAAACACATTTCCTAATCAGCTTTCAAGACATATTCGTATAAAATTTCATAACAATGTTTGCAGTATTTTCGGCAAAATCATAAAAAATGTGTATTTTTTTTTTGTAAAACTGCAGTTAAAAGTGACACTTTTAATGACAGCAAACAATGTTCAAATTGATTGTTCACGTGGGAGAGTATTGAAAATATTTTTAGCATTCCATTTTCTCATGATGGAATCAGATGAAACAAATTCAGCAATTGCAAATTTTTATTATCAATATTTATTAATCATTACTCATGAACATTAATTTTAATCGTAAAACTGACTTTGGTTTATGTATTTGGAAGTTGTATAACCAATGATTCATTTGCTTTTTCGATGTCTTAGACAGATAAATTACACAATTCTTCACTCTTGCAGGCTCCAAATAATCTGAAAATAGTTGCAATCTTAACTATCAAGTATTTCTCATCTGGTGCCTACTTCATAAACTTTTCAACTTGTTCACGAGTGAGAATTTTCGATTTTTTGGGACGATATCCTTTACTTTATCGTTTTGAATATGCTTAAAATACCTTAAAATATTCACTAACATCCACACCATTTTTAACAAGGGCGCTTGACTTCATCATTGAAAATTTGCTCCACAAAGTTGATGAACTCCAAATTTTTTATTTTTCTTCTGACTATGCCAGGAAAACAGTTTCACTGAAGTTCCCTTCTACATTTTTCAATTTACACCAGGCCAGGTAATTGTTATATGCAATATCGTACTGCTGAACAGATTTTTCAGGTAGGAGTTCCAGATTTGCAGACTCTTCAATATCCAGAGGAACAACCAAATCGTCACTCTCATTATTAATTGGACTCTCGACAAACATATTCAGCAGTAAAAATCCAAGACGAAAATTGGACAGGAACGAAATGTTTGCTGATTAGTCTTCAACCGCAAATGTTTCTGCTTTCGTCAGTTTTCCTTATGCATTTATGTACGCTCTCTGATAATGTTTTTATCGAAAGCTAAAATGGAATAAAATGATATTATTTTGCGTGCGAATATTTCCCTCATTAATATTTTCCACACTTTCCTCTGCTGAACGATACAAAAAAAAAAATCCATTGCATCCAAAACCAGTCGTGTCTGCCAAAATGAAGAGCTATCGTCAGTTTTTTATATTCGAGCAAATGAGGAAGATTATTCTCGCAGAAATTTCCCCGGTTTAAATAGAAATAATTGCTGATGTCCCAGGGTTTCCCCCTCTTTAAATTCTGTCGTTGAAAGCGCCCTTCCAAGAATTCAGGTATTTTCAATTGTGTACTCCGGGAGGATTTCACGCTAGAGCTGAACTTATGTCACTCATTTTTTTCGCTTCGAGTAACATAATCGCTGATGGATGCGTGTAGCATCCATTTGGATGTTCTCGCTTTTCAAGGTGTATGTAAATTAGATGACAAATTCATTTTGGTTCGTTATCCTCGATGGAAATCTCTTTCTATACGATGTAGCTCCAGTATAATAATGAATTATTGAAAAGATTATATTATGGAAATACACGTAACAAGGACAGATCGAAGAGAAAGGAAGAAAAACACAAATGGAAAAATCATACATAAGTGGATCGACGAAATCAAATATCAACTCTTCCCTTTGATATAATAATAATAATAATAATAATAATAATAATAATAATAATAATAATAATAATAATAATAATAATAATAATAATAATAATAAATGCACAACATTCTTCGATATTTCTGGCACTAAGTCCTAAGCACTTATCTATTAAGTTTTTTATGTATTTTTATTCCAATCGGAATAAATTGCGCATGATATTCCATATATCCTCGAAATTTAACTGAGAAATGAGCTTTATCTTCCGAGAAATTTATGACAAATATCAAATTTTCGACAAGAAAGTGCTTTTTCCAAGACATAAAGAGCTAGATAACAATTTTTCCGCATTCTAGAGCAGATAACAGTTCAACAAATGGTCAAAGATACATGATTTTATTGCTCCTCAGAGGCAATGATCGATTAACTTTGAATATTCCATAGGCATGGAAAAATTCTCATAAATAGGTGATCTCCGAATTATTTCCAATGACGAAAGTTTTTGATGACTTCAACTGGACAACTAGATAACATGTAGATAAGGGAAAATATGAAAAGTTGAGTTTGGAGTAAAGTTCAAAACAGTTGAATGTATGGATTTTGATACAACAACTCCCAATCAAGTGAAAACCTCAGAAAAAAGATTTTGTTATGTATGTATTATGAGTGTTCAGGCAGCGGAAATATCTTCTGGAATATAACTCCTGAAGATGCCAGACACTCGAACTAGCGAAACGTCGAGAACTTATCCACGACGACGGCCGAAATGATCGAAAGAAAAGTTTTTTTTGCTGTGAAACAGTAAACAGCCTTGTAAATTGTTGATAACCCTAAAATTATCATTTGAAATTTTTCGGTTACTCACTATTATCTCTATCATATCTATTAATGACAAATAATAATAGAATTATAAAACTGTGTCATTGTCACTATCACAAATATCTGCGTGTAATATTTGGTCGAACTTAATTGAAGTTTGGCAACAGGGCTCATTTTGAGGCAAATTATGTCGTATTCCCTTCATATAATTTTTTCTCTCGATTATTTTTTTTGGGTTGGGTAAAAATTTGTCTTCTTTTATTATAACATTTTAATTTGATGTTAATTTCTTATCTTGTGATTTTGCGATTATGGCCGAATTTAATTAATGCTACGTCCATAGATAAATGCATTTCGTCTTTTTCTCCAGATTGTTCATTTATAAATGTTTCGTGTCATGAGGCAAAACTTTAGACTCTGTTTATATTTTTTCTTAATATGATATTGTATTGTCTCCCAATCGGTGATCGATACTCATACCGATTGAATGACGTTTGGTTATATATGTGCTTATTATGACATCCTGTAAGTACAATTCATGCAATTTTCATGAAAACAATTGATACATCTGGCTTCTTTCCTTTCTGCATTTTTTTCCTTGCTCAATGTTTCCCATTATGAAGTTTATTTAAACTGCTTCACATGAGTTAGGGATATTGACTTAAATTGCATGAAAATATAGTTCAAATGGGATTTTGTGATGAAAATTCATATCAATATGATTTCAAGTTGCAGGTAAAAGAATTAATTTTAGCCTGTAGGTCTGCAGCGTATACAGAATAGTTACAAAAATTCGAGTAAACTATCGAAATTTTATTCCCAGAGGATTAAAGCATTTTAAGATTATCATTACAATGAATGGCCTCCACGTGCATCAATAACAGCTTGATATCTTTTCTGCATACTACACACGAGGTTGAACATTTCTTGATGAATTTCGTTTCATATACGGGGCAGAAGCTCCCAGATCATTTAAGGTTTCTGGGGTAGGTTTGTGATTATCTAATTTTCTTTGGAGCATATCCCATGCATGTTCTATGCAATCCAAATCTGATGAGTGCGGACGTATTGGTAAATGTGGAATACCAATCTCCCCGCGCGCATTCTCAACTATGGCTGCACGGTGCTGTCTAGCGTTATCGTCTAAAAATTGAAAAGTTTCACCAATAGCAGTGTAAAAATTTGGCAGAACATTTTCAAAGACATGCTTCTTATAATGTAAGTCGGTCATATTCCCAGGACAAATGTGTAGATCTGTGCGCCAGTTGAAACATATCCTGGCCCATAACACTACCCACTCGGAATGGATGGACTTCTTGGACATAGCGACGATTACGGGGTATGCGGGGGATTGTCCACATCCATACCTCTATTCTTCGAGAATCTGAAAACCGTCCATATCTGGATTCATCAGTGAAAAAGACACTACGCTATTGATCGTTCCAATTTATATGTTGCCTTGTCCATTCCAGTCTTTGACGCTTATGGTCACGTGTTGATGGAATTCCTCTTCATGGACGTCTAGAACCTAGATTCACCTCTCACAAACGTCGTCTGATGGTTTCAATGGAACCTTGGACCCCTACATTTTGAAGAGAATTCCTTAGCATTCAACACGTAGATGTAGACTTTCTTCTCGTCAAAACGGTGATGAAATGATCCAGAGCAGGTGTTGTTTTTCGTCACCCACTAAGCCTTGTTCCTTCCAACACGAAAATTTTCTCCCTGAATCTATTTCAAAGTTGAGATATCACACTTAGTCTGACTTGGAGCCTTTCCGCTACAACAATTTGAGTTACGCCACCATGTAGCATTCCGATAGCCCTATTCGTTTTAGTGTTTTTAACTTACGTCTTGGAATTTTCAGTTTCGTTTCAAATCGAATTCGTTGGAAACTGACTCCATTTCAAAAGAAAAACATTCATGAAGCATAATGAAAGATCCAAACTTCAGAAAAAAGGCGACCAGATTGACGAAATGTCTCATATTGATTTTCATTGGATCGATTCAAGTTTTTATTGAGTTTTAAATGATTTGACAGCGATTTTCTCGAAGACTACATACTATTCAAAACGATTGATACGATATTCCTAACTCTTATGGAGCAGTTTACTTTTCCAATTTTTATTTAGTAGTATTATGAGTAGTATTATGCGCAGTAGTTCTCCATTTCTTGATACGGAGTCCTAAAAAGGAACGGGGATCCAGGAACGGGAGTCCTCAAAACAACCGAGAAAACTCTTTCATGTGGAATTCCACTTTGGTTGGATTATGATGTGATATAAATCAAACAATCGTAGCACGACAAAAACAACTTCAATCTATTTGTTTCCCCCATCCATATTTCCAGAGGGTAAACTCAACAATTGCGAACTCCAGAACACGGATGAGAATCGAGTGATCCTCAACAAAGGCCGAAGCCAGAAGGTCATCCGAACGTGTAAACAATAGTTCTGTTCTCTAAACAAATAGAATCAGCATTGACGTAATTCTTCTTCGTTTCAGACCCAACGTTGAGTAGCAACTTCAGAATCAATTTTCATGGTCCCATTTTGCATCCATTCGAACTTCCTACGTGACAATTCGTGAAACGAGGAAGTTAAGCAGCTGCTCGGAAAAACTGGCTGCGCGAGATGAATAGAGAAAGACTTTGGAGATCGAAACAGCGGACTAAGTGTTTTGTTTCAAGGATTAATGGTAGGGGGAGATAATAGTCGATGTGACAATATGCATTCTGGATGTGGAAAATTCATTTTATTTTTAGAAAATTCTCGGACAATAGTTCAACTATGCTAGAAAATATGGAAAGACAATATTTCTCAAAATTTGAGAAGTTTATGAACGAAATAAGGCATAATTATTTCACCATATGAAAAACATCGATGAATAGAAAAGGGAAGAAAGGAATAATTCGAAATTTGATGATCTATGAAAAAGGAAACAAATTGACAAGACATACAATATAGGAAAACAACAAAAACACCAAAGATCGAAAACCTGAGAGATATGAATATATGTACTTTAGACTGTTTCAAAAAATTCGACATTTTTTGTTTTCACGCAACCCCCCTCTTATTATCTTCAGGGTATCGAAAAGAGACCTCTATGAAAAAATCAGCTTCAAATAATATTATTTTGAGGTCACTCATCAATTATTTCTATTTTCTCCACTACTAGCAGGGAAAAATTTTTTTTTTCAATAAAAAATTCCTAGAGCAGAAACCAATAGAAGAATTTCATTGTGTAATACATTTTCGTGTAGACAATCAGATACTCTACAAAAATGATTCTTACGATATTTCGGTAAAAGGGCCCGTTCAAAAGTTATTCGATTCGATGCTAAATATTGAGGTATTTTTGAAGGAAAAAATCATTCAAGAAAATCGATTGTGTTCGTTTTCACGAAACTCAATTTCTAATTATCTTCAGGGTATCGTGAAAAGGCGTCTGTGAAGATATTAGCTTTGCATATTAACATTTAGAGTTCGCTCAGCGATGAATTCTATTTCCGCTAGTGATAGCTGGAAAAAAATTTATTTTTCCTATTAAAAATTTTTTCTTCACGAAATAATTGACGGAAATTGATATAATAGAAATGATGATTCATGATATGGGTGTTGAAAGTGACGTTTTATTTTGTGAGTGAAAAAGTTCGTGAAATGAGCGGAGCGAATTTGACATTTTCACGAACAAAATAAAATCACTTTTAGCGCAAATAACATACAATGTTTTTCGTACAACTGCCTCATTTTGATATTGAAATGGACGAATTTGCAATGACAATAAACTTCAAAATGCATTTTAATATTCAAATAATCAAAAGGTTGTTGTGAATGGCAAACGTTGCCAACGTTATGATTACTAACAAATGAGGAAAATTTGAATTTCGTTTCTATCCAATTTTCGTCTTGGGTTTTTAACAGTTTAATATATTTGTTGCGAGTCTAATTATTAATAAAAGTGACGATTTGGTTGTTCCTCTGAATATTGAAGAGCCTGCAAGAAGAGCAAATCTGGAACTCCTACCTAAAAAATCTGTTCAGCAGTACGATATTGCATGAAACAATTTCCTGGCCTGGTGTGAATTGAAAACAATTTCAGTGAAACTGTTTATCTGGCATACTCAAAAAAAATAAAAAATATGGAGATCATCAGCTTTGTGGAGCAAATTTTCAATGATAAAGTCAGGAGTTCTTGTTAAAAAAAAACTGGAGTAAATATTTTAGGGTAATAGCAAATTTAAAACGGAAAAATGAAGTTGAAAAGTTTATACAGCAGGCACCAGATGAGAAATACTTGATGGTTCAGGTTACAACTATTTTCCGATTATTTGGAGCCTGTCGGCATGAAGAATTGTGTAATTTATCAGTGGAAGACATCGAAATAACAAAGAAATCATTGGTTATACAACTTCCAAATATAAAAACGAAAGTCAGTCGTTCTTTCAGTATTATTGGGAAATATGTAGACTATTTTCATAAGCACTGTGCCCTTTTGTCATCAAACATCATCGTTCTTTCCTGAAATACATGAATAATAAATGCACTGTTAATCCAATTGGTATTCTTACATTTGGAAAAATTCCATCTGTTTTTGCCGAATTCCTCAAACTGCCAGAACCAAAGCAATATACCTACAGGACACTGTATATTACGGATATGAAAAAACATGGTGGATGGGAGTCTACGATGGTAGCCGAGGGCTATGTTGATCCTTCCATTGCATATAGAAATGTCATGGCTGAAAAAATTCTCCCAACCTCAACAGATGTTGGATCATCATCATCCAATATTGTACTTCCGGTTTCTACAAGTACTGATGGTGCTGAGGATTCTACTAATGTATTGTGAAGCTCCCTAACGTCACAGAGCATTAATGTTAGTAATTGTTCCTGTTTAACGATTAATATTAATGTTCATAAGTGATGATTGTTAAATATTGATGATAAAAATTTGCAATTGCTGAATTTTTCTCATCTGATTTAATCATAAGAAAATGGAGTGCTAAAAATATTTTCGACACGCTCTCATTAAAAGTGTCACTTTAAATGGCAGTAAAAAAAAATTTTAGACATTTGTGTAGGAACTAGTGATGAAAAGTACTGATTTCCGTATTTCCTCTTCCGAAACGATAATTTTAACGTCGTGACTTTAGCAGCGTTCGCAATCTCAGATATTCTAGGTAGGTATATAAAAAAATCACTTCATTTCATACTTCCAATCATGCAGTTCTATGCTCACATAAGATTTTTCACTCATAAAATATTCCCTTCAAAGGCAAGCTTTCATTTACTCGTTGTCATTGGAAACTCGGAGCAGAATATATATTTTATTAATAGTTCATTCATTCGTCTGTAAGCAATATTCTTCGAAAAATCGACGGATATCAATGGTAGAAAGAGTTGTCAGAATGAAAATAAAGCGTGAAAACATGAATTCATATTGGATTCCATTCCAGCTATGCAAACATGGAGTTCGAGTTGCATTCAAAATGCAACATAACAAAACTGTTATCTGGACTTGCTATACGAGCATCGAATGATGAATTCGAATTGGAATAACAATCAACGAAATTAAATTGCCGATTCTGATTATAAATCATCGAGTTCTGTTGATACATAGGTAACCAGAGAGTAATTGTTTTTCGGACTGATCTTCGTCCCAGTTGAAATCGATGCTTGCATCCCACTATTTGAGGGTGTTCGCTATCGAATATCAAAAATTATCATTGTGTTATGAACGGCACGTCAATCAGAGGTCGACTGGAGCACCGGATATCTTTGATTCAACAAAAATTACCTAAAACAAAACCAGTTTAGTCAAACTGCAACCTCTGAAAGATGTAAACGCCAAAATAGTATTTACAGTAGATCTGTCCCAAAAATATGCAGATTTGAGGAAAAATACATCGATCTACAAGTGAAAATTGTTTGAGGAGGCTTAGTGCTTAGTTATCCCCTAACGGCCGTTTTCAATAAACAACCGAAGATAGCCGATAGCCGATATTTGTCTACCAGCGTTAGAGAAATCGATCCATTTGTACCAACTTCTTTCTGTTCCAATATTCTATCTGCCTACGGCGATTTCTACCGATCGGTAAGGTGTATCGTTGGTTTCGGAAATAGGTCAGATAGACCTACAGAGATACGAACCCCCGAAGTAAATGAGCCTACCGGCGTTCCAAAGAACTTTGAACTTAACCAAAGATAGTTGAAAAAATCTTCGGTAGCGTTATATGTTTACTGGTGGATTTCGGACAGTAAGAACTATGGATAAGTGTTGGGAATTTTTGTTAAAGTACATTTTATTGCTGTTTTCTGGGATACCTGAGCGAAATTGAATTGTATTAATGAAGTACTTTAATCGCGATATAGAATTATTGCAATAAAATGATTGGATGAAGATGAGGAATGGAAAGAAACGATTACGCGAAAAGTCCATAAAATACTTGAATGATTAGGAGTTCACATGTAAATTCTTATTGAACAAGAGTGTGTTGAATGAAGTTTTCATTTATATTCGAAAGTAAAATCTCCAAGCTAAGAATATTTGAACCTATTCAGTTTAGAAATATCCACGTTCTTAGTTTTCAGGAATCACGGAAAAAAAACTGCAGCGGAATTGTGCGTGCAGTACGTTTCAATAGAAAGGTTCTACCAACAAGAATTTCACAAAATTGCTGATATTTATAGGCTTACAGGCTACATAATGGTGTAACTCGTATATTGATACGGTCAACGAGTAAGTATTCACTCTGAAAATACAATGACATGTATTTAGGCTTTAACGAACTTTTATTTTCAGAAATAGTGAAAATATGACATTTCACATCGGGAGATTCAAGAAATATAAAAAGCATATCATCTTCGTATGTTTAGGTTGTGTTATCTTATGCTTCTGAATGTTTCGACTTGGTGACCCGGATGAATTCATGATACAGCAATGTTTAATCATTCAGATTTGGAAGGTGAATTTTATGAACTCTTCCTAACAGTAGCAACAAGTATCCATTGTATAATGATTTTAGGATATTGTTAACAAGACAGACTCGGAAATCGCTGTTTATTATTCCATAGAGTTCTTATTTTGAATGGATGTGAATATGCTTTTGATTGAGCAAGCTGAATAAGGCCATTGCCAATTAGTTTGGTACAATAGGCCTCCTAGTGCCCGTTTATTGTAAGTTTTGTTGCCACCGCAACAAGAGATTTTTTTGTCTAATTAATTAAGGGTTGATTTTTATGTAATTTGTTTCCACCTGTATGAAAATAAAGCTGTTCATTTTATTTATTGTTATAATTTTTTTATTGTCCTTACTGGTTAGATAGGATAATTATCTGCTAATTCACCCATTATTTTAGTTCCACGTGGAAATGCAGTTGAACAAGATCATAATGGGTAACCCTATGATAACGAACGAATATGATTGCAATTGTGCTTTCAATAAGAGTTTCTCAATTTCAGCCTGAATGATATTTCTCTCTGTTTTTTTTTTGTAGTCCGTTTCTTCACATCCAAATATTAGACAGCAGAAAGACAGTCACTTACATATAAATAAATGATTTTCTGCACTAAAATAAAGATTTTTCATTATTAAACTGTTAACGAGTAGTAGTAATATTGAAATTGATACAGTTCATATCAGTATTCATGCAACCTCATTTAATTTCTCATCACGTTTATGATTTTTTTTATTATTTTCCTATATCCTCAATACTTGTTTCAGCACCGATAGATAGCCGGTAAAACCGAAGATAGAGCTCTATCGGCTATCTTCGGTTGTTTATTGAAAACGGCCGTAAGTGCTCCCGAGAACTTCTGCGTGTTACTAAGCACTAAGCCCTTGTCTTATCTTGTCGTAACACGAAAATATGAGATCGAGGCAGACCCCTTGAAATCTAGGATCTTGATTGATATTCAGTCGGTTGATAAACATCTCACGTTTGTGAGTGACGTTAGTGCGAAGTTTAAAAGATCTAGTGAGTTTATCAAACGTGCTTTCAAATTTTGTGAAGATCTGTCGTCAGATATGAATACAGGGTGGTTCATTATGAAGTCCCGTGATTACAAAGCTCATAACTCTTGACATGAGAGTAATAGAATGATCAAACCTTTTGTATAATATTTCGCTCATCCTCAAGTTTACTGAGATGAGAGTTAAGACTCAGCTTTTGAGAAATTAATAAGAAAAGTAAAGTTTCGACCAAATAATGTTTTTTCATATGTGAAAAAAAACTTCACAACGATATATCTATTTTCTATAGAAAATAAACCCCCAGATATTTTTATTGCTATGATCGCTCCTAAGAAGAGATAATCGACTTTAAATTTCCCATCAACCTGGAAAAAAAAAACTTATCTATAAATATTATTTCTCTAGAATGTAGAGTTCGAAAATTGCGAGTATGATGACATTTCATTATCGTTGATCCATAGACATGTCTATGCTTCTATTCGTTGATCCAACTGTGCGGACCGGAAAGTACATTTCTCTATTTCAGTATCGTAATGAGTTCATTACAGTATTTAAATAAGTGCTGTGATGAAATTCATTACAGCATTGTTCTCAGTTATATTTTTCGTCTTGTGATTGTCAGAACTGACCTCTCATTCACTGAATTTTTGAATCAGATCAATTCAAATTCCGCAGTCTGTCAAATTTCGTTAGTGACACCAACTGCCAAGATACAATACAAAAGTCACTAATCTGAAGTTTTGTTTGAATTTCGAGAGTTTTCCACAAAACATTACTGAAATAGAGAAAATATCGTCTAATACTCGTTGCAGAAGGCAATTCCAACACTTATGTTTTCGAAAACTCGCTCCTTCGTCGCTCGTTTTCGAATTTCGCATTCGTCTGCAACTTGTTTTAGGATATAAATTTATATTTCTGAGAAACGTCAATGTCAATAATACACCTGAAATTACTTTTTATAACTTTTGATCATCACATATCCTGAAACAAAAAATAGATCGGATTTTGAGAGAAAAATTGAAATACTTTTTTTACGAGTTTATATTTTTTCCTATTTGTCTATACTTTGACTTTATACAATGAATTCCAATACCAAACAACCTAATAGTGAGAATTCAGGGAGTGGGTATACTTAAGTAGAGAGAATTTGAATAACTCATAATGCTTTTGTCATCCTCAGATGATTATGTATTTTAATTCTTGGCTTGAACGCATCAATTGCGTTCGACAATTATCTCTGAGATTGATTCAATGTAATGCCTCCAATTCTGCATCTTCGAAAACCTTCTCTCTTCCACCGCCATCAACGGTAAAATGGCTGTTCTTGAAGCCTTGAAAACACTCTGAGCATGTTCTTTCAATAATAAACTACATATGAAACGTCGTTGTGCAACTAAAAGGTTCCTACTAAAAATCCCCAAATCGTTATAAGAATGGCTTTCAAATCAAACTTCACAAGAAAAGTATATTCGGTCGGAATTGGATTCTAGTCCTCAGTTATATTTGTAACAGCCCCATTTGGGTCTTGACCTGATGTTCAACGAAGGCAAGGGAATGTATGAGGAAATATGCTGCTCTATAAAGGTCAAGAAGGTTCAGAAATTTACAATTCATGTCCCTGAGTGTCCAATTATGAGAAATGAAAAGTCTGATTTCTCATTCCCTAATGGTGAAATTTTTTCTGATGTTCCTTCAAAAATGTAATGAATTTCAGGCAACAATCGACATGAGTAAAACATTCAATGAGACCAATATGAAAAATAAAAGCATACTAATGAATTTGACTAAGAGAAACCTGGCTTTGCATTCAAAAATCAATTTTTGTACAACTGCCATAAAAAGTGTCACTTTCATTACAGCAAACAATGTTAAAATTGATTGTTCACGTGGAAGCGTATTAAAAATATTTTAAACATACGTGTTAAAAATATTCCTAGCTCTCTATTTTCTTATGATAAAATCAGATGAGAAAAATTCAGCAACTGCAAATTATTATTATCAATATTTAACAATCAATACTTATGGACATTAATATTAATCGTAAAACTAGAACAATTACAAACACTAATGCCCTGTGACGTTAGGGAGCTTCGCAAAACATTATTATAATCCTCAGCACCATCAGTACTTGTTTAAACCGGAAGTTCAATATTGAATGATGATGATCTGAAATCTGTTGAGGTTGGGCGAATTTTTTCAGCAATGACATTTCTATATGCAATGGAATGATCAACATAGTCCTCGTCTACCGTCGTAGACTTCCATCCACCATGTTTTTTTATACCCATAATATTTACTCCTGATTCTGCTAGCAATGAAGAGGAGGATCTTCGAAAACAGTGTCCTGTACATTGCTTTGGTTCTGGCAGTCTGAGGAATTCGGCAACAATATATGGAATTTTCCCAAATGTATTAAAACCAACTAGATTGGAAGTTCATTTATTAATCATGTATTTCAAGAAAAACGACGATGTTTGATGACAGAAGGGAGCACTGCGAAGTACTTATGAAAATAGTCTACATACTTCCCAATAATACTGAAAAAACGACTGACTTTCGTTTTTGTATTTGGAAGTTTTATTACCAATGATTTATTTGTTGTCTCGATGTCTTCCACTGATGAATTACACAATTCTTCAGGCTGACAGGCTCCGAATGATCCGAAATTAGTTGTAACCTTAACCATCAAGTATTTTTCATCTTTATAAATTTTTCACTTTTCCGTTTTAAATATGCTATTACCCTAAAATATTGACTAACATCCTCACCATTTTCAACAAGGGCGCTTGACTTTTTCATTGAAAATTTGCTCCACAAAATTGATGAACTCCATATTTTTGATTTTTCTTCTAAGTATGCCAGGAAAACAGTTTCACTGAAGGTCCCTCCTACATTTTTTCAATTTCTACCAGGCCAGGAGATTGTTATATGCAATATCGTACTGATGAACAGATTTTTTAGGTAGGAGTTCCAGATTTGCTCTTCTTGCAGACTCTTCAATATCCAGGGCAACATCCAAATCGTCACTTTTAATAATAACTAGCTGGCCCGGCGAACTTTGTTTCGCCTCAGAGATTCATAAAGTTGTATCAACAAAACTGGTACTTTTGCAAGTAGGAGGTAAATAAGACAAAATCAAAGTACAAAATATACAAAAAAATTCAATTACATTGGAATAGGCAGGTATATACATTGTTATTTACATGAATAGACTTCACTTTATTCAAGCGATACTTTATTATTATTTGAAAATTGTCTCATTTTTGTACCTTATGATGAACCACATTTTTAGTTTTTTCGTCATAAAATTTTCCGTACTGTTCGGAAAAAAAAGGTGTGAAAACACATGGACTCAGATGCGTTAATATTATCATTAAATGTAGTTCACCGAAGTTATATCAAATATAATAACTACACGAAAACGCTATCAACCTCAGCGACATCTACTGGCGTTATTCGCAAAAAGGAAAATTATTTTCTACTTTTTTTTTCCATTTCATCAAATTTTTCATTGTTTTAATGTATTTTATGTTAACCCCACCGTAGAAGAATCCAACAAAAAAACTTCCATAACAAACAGTTCATCCAATCTCGAGTTATAAATGGTGTATCCAACAATATAGCCGACTGAGTTTTATATATTAAGATTGTACTCTCGACAAACATATTAAGCAGCCAAAAACCCAAGACGAAAATTCAAATGACAGCTTTTTTTCTCAATCGTAAATAATCATAACGTTGGCAACGTTTTCCATTCACAACAACCTTTTGATTATTTGAATATTAAAATGCATTATAAGTTTATTGTTATTGCAAATTCACCCATTTCATTATCAAAATAAGGCAGTTGTACAAAAAACATTGTATGGTATTTGTGTTAAAAAAATTTAATTTTGTTCGTGAAATTGTTTGATTCGCTCCGCTGATTTCACAAACTTTTTCACTCACAAAATAAAACGTCACTTTTAACACTCATATCATAAATAACTATTCTACACGTTTTCGTCATGATTATCTTTGACAAATTTCATTCAATCCCTTCATGAGGCTGGAATTTTTTGCAGTATTAAACCTGATAGCTTTCACCCCAAAGTAAGCTACAACAATTTCAGTTTCGATGAAGCCAGCTTTTTTATAGCTAGATAGGACCTAAATGTTGAAGTATCCACGTTTCACGAAAGATCTAAAAGATGCAAAAAAAAAATCAGGGTGTCTAAGATGCAAATCCTAACGAGCCGTCCCTGCAGTCTACTTCCCAGCTATTTCCATGTAATGGAAATGAGAAAACTCCAAAGGAAATGGCCATGGTTTCCTCAAGCACTGTAAGTTCGTTGCATACAAAGAATTCCATCTCCGCTCCAAATTATCACGAAATCCAGATTCAGTAGGTAATGTCTCATAAAATTTCTTGAGCATAACGAATTACGACTTCGATTAAACAGTGGCGTTCGGTTAATTGTCCAAAGAAAGGAAGAGGACCCTCGTTTGCAGTATTCGGCTTTTGTTCTGGTGGGTAAAACCGGTAGTGTCTAATTAGTTGAGTGCTCATGTCCTCGATCGTTTAGAGAAGAGCGTATTTCCGTGTCGTGGCAACAATACGAAAACAGCAAAGTGACATTTCCGCTCGGGATTGCCCAACCGCTATGACCATGGTCACGAGAAACTGTAGGTTCGCCGATTGGCCGATGAAGGATAATCCTATCTCAATAGGCTTCCGCAGTGGATGGAAAGTCCCTTAATAAGCTAAATCCGTTGAAAGTTTCGCAGATGCAGCAATTTGTGTTTAATCGTTCAGATAACTCCGATAACAAGATAACCTTGAGGACAACATCATCAAATAGTTCATTTTCTATAGTTACTTCTTTCAGAACGACTCTAACAGAGACATTCCTATCATAGTACCCCGATGAAGATGCTGAAAATGTCGAAACGTCGGCTGAATTGAAGGTGTGTCTCCACTCCTTACATTTTCAATGGAGCTCAAGAACAGAAAGCCATTTCATACACTGCGCAAAAAATTAACGCACATTCTGAAAATCTCAATTTTAATGTTAACTCTACATTGACTTCATCACTTATTTTTTATTAGAATTGTCAGAATGACAATTCTCGTAATATGTCTTAGTTTTTGTTCCTGAAAAATATTCTGTTTTCTTGTGTTATAACATGTTTGGTTTATCTATGGGAGATGATTGCCTTTCATTGGGGTCCCGTAGCGGTCTTCAAACATCTGAAGTGCCGGAAAATCATCACCTGGAAGGTCGTATCTGGTTTGAAAAACCCTCACGACCAGAGAGCAACAATTTGTGGATTTTGAATTTGAATATCGAAAGAATTTCGAAAGACAAGTGTGATTACGTCTCCAAATTAGCTGATGAACATGGTATCAAAGAGATTCTTCTGCAAGAAACCCACACGGCAACAGAATCGTCGTGAAGGAGGACAGTTGAAAGGTTATGTATTAATTGATTTTTTACAAGTTTAGCTTGCTATGTTGAAAAATTATCAGTTACGTAACTTTCAACAGATTCGGAAAGGGGAAATTGATGGAGTTCTTTTTTTCATTTCTTTCAAATTTTGTGACATTTCTGTCATAAATATTTATAAATCTCGGAACATTATTTGGCCAAGAAATCTTAATGCTGATGTTTTTTAAAGTAGCAAATGCATTTCCAAAATGCCTTCGATTCATTCTGAATAATCGGTTTCTTTTCTGCTTTTGTCTTTTTTCATTTCAGATTAAGAATTACGAGTCGTTTTGGGAAGAATCTGTGTATCCGAGACCATCGACGGATATCATGAAGATGATCACACTGATGTCTGTCAAGATTATCCTGATATTTTATGTTATTTTGTTTACGGGGAGGCAGGTTTTTTCGGCTGAGGTTTTTTCCCCTGGCTGTATAGTATCGTATGATACAAGTATTGATAGTATCGTATGATTCTATAGTATCATACAAAGAATGTTATGATACCCCGTTTTTTTTTTTACCTCAGCTTAGGTACTTTTTGTTTCAACATTTATTGTATTATTTTAGCTCTCTTTTTCATAAGAATATATATATATATTTTTTATTATCTCGGGAAGGTTTTGAACGAAACAAGACACATTAAATGGAAGAAAAATTCAGGATTCCACTAAATCTTATGTGAAAGAAAAGGAATAAACGATAATCAAAATACTGAAATGTTGATTAGTGATTTAATACTTGGTATTTCCACCTCTTGCGTTAATAACAGCTCGGCAACGACGGTTCATACTCAAAATAAGTGATCTTAAAATGTTCTGATCTAATCCTTCCCAGATTTCTCCGAGTGGGATTCCTAAGTCATCAAGAGTAGCTGGATGATTTTCTGAACTTCTAAGCCTTCTATTGAGGTTGTCCCAAACCTGCTCAATTAGATTGAGATCTGGACTTCTTGCTGGCCATTTCATTCGAGAGACTTCAACCTGTTCAAGATACGCCTGAACGATGCGCGCACGATGGGGTCTAGCATTATCGTCCATAAAAATGAAATTTTCCGCAATGTATGGGGCAAATGGCACTACATGCTCTTCAAGAATGTTCCTTTTATACTTATCAGCATTCATAGCTACATTATCAACGAGCACCAGGTCTTTGCAAGCAGTCAAAGATATTCTACCCCATACCATAATCGATCCTCCCCCGAAACCAGTAGTATTCAGAAAATTGCACTGAGCATATCTTTCATGTTAACGTCTGTATACAAACAAACGTCGATCACAATGGTAGACGCAGAATCTAGACTCATCTGTGAAGAGAACTCTTTCCTAATCGGCCTCTTCCCAATGGATATGCTCTTTCGCAAATTCCAAACGCGCCCTTCAATGAGCTGGGGTAAGAGCTGGGCCTCTTGCCGCGACCAGAGGCCTTAAATCATATTCTCTGAGGCAATTTCTTATTGTCTGAGTGCTAATTTACACCCCATGAGTTTGCTCGAGCTGATTTTCAAGGGGGCGAGCGGTTGCAAACCGTTGTCTCAACGAAAAAACTCTCAAGTAACGTTCTTGAATGGCAGTTGTTACCCGTGGTCTACCCTGTCCTGGTCTTCGGACATTCATACCTGTCTTCCTGAATCGCCGCAACATTCTGGACACACTTGTATGGGAAACTCCAAACCTTTCTGCAATTCTTGTGTATGTCCTCCCTTCTTCTCGCAAAACTACCGCTTCGGCATATTCCTCTTGGGTCAAATTTCGTGTTTCGCGTTGCATAGCGATCGAGTGTAGAAAATCAAACGGAAGAAAGACTATTGATCTTTAGAATTGATCGAGAACAACTGATTTTAGAATGGAGCCAGTACATTCAAAATCTAATAATATCATCTTTTTCCATTCCGGCTGAGAAAAAATATGCATGCATGATTCTGATGAAAATAATTATCATTGAGAACATAATGTGCGTTAATTTTTTTGCGCAGTGTAATTTGAGAAATTAGAATAAGGTGGAATGTTTCGGTGAATATGAATAAAAGGAAAAATTCAGAAAGGAGTGGGGGAAAAATAATAATCTCTAAAAGGAAAAGCATGAAACTTCTCAACATGATGTGTCTCACCTTCACATCTTAAGACACATTTCATTCAGGAAAATATCAATTTATTAGAACTGAGGGATGAATTAAGAAATGAGGCACTTCTGTGAAGAGTTTCATTCATCAAATCTGCGAACTCAAACTGAGTTCAATAAAATAAGCTGACCTTGTATTATCGACTTGAATTTCGCGTGTTCATATTCTATTTGCCATGTCGGGTTGGTATGAACGCCTGGAAGTCTTATCATTCTAGAGAAATCAATTTCATGTAACGAAACTTCAGCGCGTATAAATTTCCATCGGTGGTTGTTATTGTGGATTCCCAAGTGGAAAAGTGGAAGAGATAAAATCGTTCTCCTGGTCTGTTTACTCTTTTTTTACGGTTGTCTGTATGTGAGAATGCTTTGTTATTTCGAATAATTACGGGATAAATAGATTATGAAGAGGAAGCCATGGGAATTCATATCACACTGCAGCTTAATTACTGGATTATCTCTAATTGAACACAGTTATATCTACAGTGAAATACTTCGTGGTTATTTTAAATGCTCATAACCTATCAAATATACAAAGTTTCAATCAAATATACTGCTCTACAAGAGTAATGGATTACGTATTCAATCATTTTGAAAAGTATGTAATCTTCCAGAAAATCGCTGGTAAATTATTTGAAATTCAATAACAACTTGAATCGATTCAATAAAATGGAGTCAGTTTATCAACGGCTTTGATTTAAAATGAGTTTTCTGAAAATGCCAAGACGTGAATCAAGAAACGCTGAGGCTGATAGATCTATAGGAATTCTACAAAATTCTTGAATGATCTGAGAGAGCTTCTGCCCAATTTATGGAACCAAATTCCTCAAGAAATGTACAACAACCTCGTGTGTAGTATGCAAAAAAAAAGGAAAACTGTAATTATTGATGCCCGTGGAGGCCATACATTGTATTGATAGTCCTAAAATTCTTGAATTCTCTGGCAATAAGATTTCTTTATTTTACTCGATTCTTCTTAACCACCTAGTTTAAGCTGTAAAGCTACAGGCTGAAACTTATTTCATTTCCTGCAACTTGAAATCATATTTATATGAATTTTCATCACAAAATCTCATTTATATCATATATTTTCTGCAATTTAAGTCAATATCCCTAACTCCTCAACTCATGTGGAGCAGTTTAAAATCAGATGTATATGATAAAATCCGGGCCTGTGCAATTTTTGTTAAGTTGGCCAAATAAATTCTGAAACTGCGCCTAATATTCACTTCTCAATTCTTTCTTATTTGTTTCGTATTAAACGGTTTCAAATATTCTATATCATTTGTAGTTTCGGAGTAATACAAAGTTGGGATAAAGTATGAAATCAAGAAATATCTTTTCAACGAAAAAGACGATAATTGATTTTTTTTCACTAAATCTCATTTGAACTATATTTATTTGCAATTCAAGCCAAATTCCTTAACTCATGTGCAGCAGTTTAGATTTCACACTTCTTATCTTATAAATCTAAGCAACCTCAATTTCTTCACAGATGAATGATCATAATATACAGGCCGTGCCATAACTACTGAAGCGAACGTCACAACGCGATAGAGTAAGATTAGACCATATACTATCGAATGACACCAACATTAGTTCAGCGAAAATATAGCGTTTCCAAAAAAAAAATTGAATTTAATGCTTATACCTAATATGGCGAATTTCGAAAAATTTTTTCAATTGGAACGCCAGTATTGTCATTAAGGATAGCGATTTTAACCCATATGAATCCTTGATTATTGTAGTATCACTCCAAATCAAAATTATTCCAAATAGTGAATCAGAAACCTCATTCATTGAAAATTTGAAGAATTCTTGTTTCCTCGCTATTTTTAATACTCTGAATAAAGACTCTGTAGATCAAGAAAATTATACCAATTTTTTTTTGGAAACGATTTTCATGTGCCAATTTTTCTGACAAGACCAATTTTCATTTTTTGAATGTAATACCAAACTTTTTCATTCAAAATGAAAATTCAAATGCAAACAACACTGCGCAAAAAAATTAACGCACATTATGGAAATCTCAAATTTATTCTACAACTGGAGGTGTTCTCAATGATAATTCTTTTTATCAGAATTATGCATACACATGTTATCTACTTTCAACGTTTTTCTTCAATACAGATGTTTTATACCAGAGGAATTAAAAAAGATGATATTATCAGATTTCGAATGTATTGGCTCCATTATAAAATCAGTTGTTCTCGATCAATTCTAGTTTTTCTTTCGTTTGAATTTCTACACTCGATCGCTATGCAACGCGAAATACGCAATTTGACCCAACAGGAATGTGCCCAAGCGGTATTTTTGCGAGAAGAAAAGTGGACATACACAAGATAACAGAAAGGTTTGGAGTTTCCCATACAAGTGTGTCCAGAATGTTGCAGCAATTCAGGGAGACAGGTATGAATGTTCGAAGACCAGGACAGGGCAGACCAAGGGTAAAAACTGCCATTCGAGAACGTTACTTGATAGAGAGTTTCTACGTTGAGACAACGCCTCCTTTAAAATCAGCTTCAGCAAACTCATGAGATGCAAATTAGCACTCAGACAATAAGAAATCGCGCGTTTGGATTTTGCGAGAGAGCATATCCATTGGAATGAGGCCGATTGGGAAAGAGTTCTCTTCACAGATGAGTCTAGATTCTGCCTCTACCACTGTGATAAACGTTCCCTTGTATGAAGACTTCCACATGAAAGATATGCTCAGTGCAATTTCCTGAACCTACTGGTTTCGGGGGAGGATCGATTATGGTATGGGGTGGAATATCTTTGACTGCTCGCACAGACCTAGTGGTCGTTGATAATGGAGCTATGAATGCTGATAAGCATATAAGGAACAATCTTGAAGAGCATGTAGTGCCATTTGACCCACATTGGTGAACATTTCATTTTTATAGACGATAATGCCAGACCTCATCGTGCGCGCATCGTTGAGGAGTACCTTGAAGTCTCTCGAACGGAATGGCCATCAAGAAATCAAGATCTCAATCTGATTGAGCAGGTTTGGGACAACCTCAATAGAAGGCTGAGAAGTTCAGAAAATCATCCATCTACTCTTAAAGACTTAGGAATCCAACTCGGAGAAATCTGGGAAGGATTAGATCAGAACATTTTAAGATCACTTATTTTGAATATGAACCGTCGTTGCCGAGCTGTAATTAACTCAAGGGTTGTAAATACAAAGTATTGAATCACTTATCAGCATTTCAGTATTTTGAAAATTGTTCATTCCTCTTCTTTCACATATGATTCGGTGAAATCCTTAATTTTTTTTCCATTTAATGTGTCGTGTTCCGGTCAAAACCTTCCCGAGAGAACATAAAAAATAAGTTATTAAGTCAATGTAGAGTAAACTTTCATTAAATTTGAGATTTTCAGAATGTACATTGTTCCCATAAGAAAAAACAAAATTTTAATGTATAGCTCAGCAAGGAAACCTCTCGAAAAAAAACAAAGTACGCTGATTGATGATATGAGAAACGAATATTTTCATTTCAACATCCTAGCACACACAGAAACGAAGATAATGACCAAATTTGAAATCACCCAAATTTCAATTTTGACCTATAACTCGAAAACAAGAGAATATTGAGGAATGAAGATGATAGCATTATCAGTTTCTCATTCAGACCACCCTAACGTGTGATTCATTTTTCCTCCATCTTTCACGGTTAAAAAGTTGTAGTCTAGGTATAACCAATTTTGCCCACCCTGTACACCTTATACTTCACACCCTACCCCCGCCTATCCCAACACTGGAACAATCCACTAAACGCCATCAAAACGGACCACTTCACCATTCACCACAACATAATATTCCAGAATGATTGACAGCTCCATAATTCGGAATTTTCACCATACGCTCAACCTGACAGAGTCACAGCTTCCGCTCACTACCTTTTATGACATAGAGCTCGCAAATTCAATATCAGCCATTTCATTGGCGGGCTCGATAGCACTCACAGATCCGTGAATTTTACTTGCTGCCATCAACTTTCATCGGTAATTTCGTTTGTTGCATCATAAAACGGTTTTCATTATATGGCGGAGAGCGAATTTTCCGATTGCGAGTGCATGGCGTGCTGGAGGGCTGATTTTTCTATTTGTCGATTTCAACGAGACACGCGCGAATATCGCATCAAAGAAAATGTAACTGTGGTTTTAATATTGTTCGTCTGTTGTTGCGTAGAGGTGGGTGAGATTTTATTAGTGCTCCGAGCACTAAGCACTAAGCAGTGGGAATAAAAGGCTCCCGAGTCGAAATAATACAAAGAAGTTGAAACAAAAAGTATCTAAGCTGAGGTGAAAAAAGGACGAGGAATCATATCATTCTTCGTATGATACTATAGAATCATACGATACTATCATCACTAGTATCATACTATACTATACAGCCAGGGGAAAAAACCTCAGCCGAAAAAACCTGTCTCCCCGTAAAAAAAATATCATAAAATATTAAATATCAGGAAAATCTTGAAAGACATCAGTGTGATCATCTTCATGTTCTCCGTCGATGGGCTCGGATAAACAGATTCTTCCCAAAACGACTCGCAATTCTTAAGCTGAAATGAAAAAAGACAAAAGAAGAAAAGAAACCGATTATTCAGAATAAATCGAATGCATTTTACAAAAACATCAACATTCAGATTTCTTGGCCAAATAATGTTCGTAGGTTTATAAATATTTATGACAAAAATGTCACAGAATTTGAAAAAAATGAAAAAAAGAACTCCATCAATTTCCCCTTTCCGAAATCTGTTGGAAATTACGAACTGATCGTTTTTTAACAAAACAAGCTAAACTTGTAAAAAATCAATTAATTCATAACTTTCAACTGTCCTCCTTCACGAGGATTTTTTTCTGTTGCCGTGTGGATTTCTCGCAGAAGAATCACTTCGATACCATGTTCTTCAGCCAATTTGGAGACGTAATCACACTTGTCCTTCGAAATTCCTTCGATATTCAAATTCAAAATCCACAAATTCTAGCTTTCTGGTCGTGAGGGTTTTTCAAACCGGATACGACCTTCCAGGTGATGGTTTTTTCGGTATTTCAGATGCTTGAAGACCGCTACAGGACCCCAATGAAAGGCAATCATCTCCCATAGATAAACCAAACATGTTATAACACAAGAAAACAGAATATTTTTCAGGACCAAAAACTAAGACATATTCCGCGAATTGTCATTCTGACAAGATAGCAGACCTGTATGACGTAACTCATTTCCACATGGCTGATCTTTCAATATGTTATTGAGGGAACTATCGAATAATATTTCATAACTTAGACAAATCATAGTGACTGAACATGCTCTTAAACCAAAAACTATTCAGCTGAATGATATTTGTGTTTAGGGGAAGTTTACTAACTACAATTCGTTCAACTTATGAAATTTAATTTGATAGTTACCTCACTAACATATTTATAAACCAGAAATATGAAAATAGGTTCATTAATTTTTTTTTTGAGCTTCAAAGCGTCTGACAAAAGTTTTGGCCCATGGAGAGTGTCTGACACTCACGATACTATTTTAGAAATAATATTCTACAAAACATATATGAAAATCAGCCATGTGAAAATAAGTTACGTCATACAGCTCTGGGATCTTGTACTAAACACTTTTCTTTCTTGTATGTGCGATTATTTCAATCGGAATGAAACTGTTCAGCTAAGCTGCGAATTGTGAAATTATTGGCAGGTCAGAATGGATGTAGAGGGTATTTCCGTGGCTCATAACTTTCTATAGAAGAATCCTAGAGTGCGCATGATATTCCATATATCCTCGAAAGTTTTCTGAGAGATGAGCTTGATCTTTCGAAAAATTCATGATAAAAATAAAATTTTCGCCAAAAAAGTGGTTTTTCCATATGTCCGAAATGAAACAGCTAGGTAACAATTTCTTTCAGATTTAAGCGGAAACAACAGTTCAACAAATGGACTCAGATACATTATTTTATTGCTCCTAAGAGGATATGATCGATCGACTTTGAATTCTCCTAGACATGGAAAAATTCTCATGAACAGATAATCTCGGAATTATTTCCAGTGACGAAAGTACGATTGAAATCGATCGGAAATATTTGGTGATGACTTCAACAGGACAACTGGATGACATGTAAATAAGGAAAAATGATTGTGATATAAATGTAGAAAGTTAAGCTTGCAGGGGAGTTCAAAACAGTTTAATGTATGGATTCTGAAACAACAGCTCCCAATTACTTTAAAACCTCAAGAATTATTTTATATGAGATTGATCATATCAATCGAAATATGTACTCTATTTATTTAAATGGTTTTTTTTCTGGAAAAATAGTTGTTGACTTTCCTTTCACTTATTGAAAAACTTTATTCATTAGATGATTTTATTTTTCTCATCGATTTCTCAAAACCTGAGCCTCGACTCTCATCTCAGTAAAGACTCGAGAATTAAAAGAATATCATGAGAAAGATTTGACCCTTCTATTACTTCCGTGTTCATAAAGTTTGAAAACACGTTCAATCAACTCACTAGATCATGGCAACTGCGCACTAACGTCACACACAAATGTGAGATGTATATCGCTCGACTGAATATCAAATCTAGATCCTAGATTTCAAGACGTCGGCCTCGATAATATATATTCGTGTTAATAGTTGGAAAGAGGTTACAGTCCACTGCGACCTGATGGTATATTGTGCCCCCTGACAAAGCTTTACAGCTCGCCTTCCAGTCCCAGAGATCTTATGAAATCCAATATCTCGAAAGGCTTCAGTGAGGCTAATTCCTCACTCTTACAGGTCTCTTGACCAAAGCATTGTTTCCTTTGGCTTACAATGCCAAAGCATTCTGTGACTAGGTGAATAGGAGTTTCTTCCTCCTCCCCACAGAATCTACACTCGTCACTGTCCGATACGCCCATTCTCAGCAAGTGCTTTCTGAGGCGACAATGCCCTGTAAGAAAGCCAGTGAGGCTGTGCAGTTGGTTCTTACTGAGATCCAAATATATTTCGGATCCTGCAGTTTCAAAATTCCGAAGGAACTATTTGAAGTGATCCAACCCTGGGAGATTCTGCTAGACTGTTTCTCTTTCAGTTTTCTCCTTCTCCAGAAACTCCTTCTTATATGTACATTTTCCTATTCCACCGAAAGATTCTGGGCCAGTGAGTGGTTTCCGAGCACCCTTTCTGGTAGGTTTATTGGCCTCTTCGATACCTTTGACTCTCGAATGATCAGGAACCCAGATCAAAGAGACCTTATTCATCTTGCCTACCTCATTGAGTTTGCTCCGGCATTCCCATGTCGACTTTGAGTCGATGACATAGGAGTTCAGTGATTCAATAGCAGCTTGACTATCTGAGTGGATAGCTATGTCGCAATTCCGATAGTTTCTCTCTAGATTAATTTCTAGACATCTTTCGATTGCTAATATTTCTGCTTGCAGAACACTCACACAGGAGCCTAACGATAGTGCACACTTGTGTTATGATAAGATAAGACAAGGGCTCAATTTTTAATCCGTTCTAAGTACTGTCTTTAGAAAAGGCTTAGGACCACAGTGCCCGAGAGCACAAAAAGGCACAGAAAAACTTTAGTGCTTGTCCATGATCATTGGTGGACAGTTAGTCATAGAGATATTGAAATTTCATTAGAGTTATTTATGGACCAAGTGCGTTATTTGGATTTTTATACAGAATGGTCGTTTGGATCTAATAACGCTCGCGATGCATACAACATTTCGTTCAAGTCAGAAAAAAAAATCATTGTAATAGGTGTACAAATATGCTTTCGTTGATTTTCCCGAAATTCGTGGTTTTATTGTAATAAACTGGTTATACATTTATGATTCAAAGTATTGTCCATCGATGGCCTTTACTTTCTTCCATTTTTCGAGCATCATACGAATCCCACGTCGAAAAAACTGATCATCTCTTGAATCGATCCACGAATCGATCGAATTTTCTACTTCTTCATAAGATCAGGGCGTGTGCCATTGATCGAAGCAGATGATAGTTAGAGGTAGCAACGTCTAGAGAATACGGCGGGAGGAGAAGGAATTTCCATTTCGAAGATGTCTTGATCATTCCTGAAAATTTTGTTTTGGTTTTCTCTCCCAGTTTCTGAAACAAGAAACAGTTAGAAAAAAAGCTTCAAATAATAGAAGAAAGGCTTCTGCGTGAAACTTGAGCATTAATTTTTTTGCTGAGAGAGAATTCGATGAGACTTAGCCGAAGATTTTTCCATATCGAAGCAGAAAATCAAAACCTTCTGCAAGGAATTCTTTTAAAATGAGTTTACTCATGTTTGAAGTTTGTGTTTGCGAAAATACATTTTTCATTGATTCTTCTAGAATATTTAATTTTTTTAATATGTTTCTCTTATGTTTTCTCGTACATTTAGGAATCCTTTATATTGGTTTTCCATTTAGCAAGCACAAAATGTCATAGTCAAGAATCTGGGGAGGGTCCTTCATTTTTCCCGTTCATTCTGTCAATATCATCGGAGCTATCGAAACAACACACTCTCGAAGACATCGTTGAGGTCATTCCTCTTAAAATCCCCCACAACTTAGGAATTTCCACAAAAGAGTTCCGTAATGATAAATCATCGTTTTCCGTGGAAGAAAAAAAATGTTCCTGGCATTTCCAGATAATTAGAAGTACAATCAATCGTACGGCTGAGAGAATTCTGGAGAGACATCGATAATTTTTCATTTGGTATGAAATGATATTTCATCAAGAAATTTCGTCGAGAAAGTTCGGCATCTACAAGGTGAGTCGAAATACTTTTTTTCGATTGAAGAGATTTATGTGGATTATCTATGAAAAAATTCATATCGTGACAAAGGTTTTATGTGAAACCATCAATTATTTTTATTATTATATAATAAGTTTCATATACATTTTCAAAATTGGTTGCATAATTCAAATTGATTTGATATGAATGTTTGTTTGGTCCAATTTACATCCTGAATGTTGAATAAAGTTTCAGTATCATTCTTTCCTTCAAAAAATTTATATTACTGCTGTAAATTAACCTCAAGAATTAAAGGACCGAATTCAACGTCACTTCAAGAACCTCATAGCTGACTCCCAAGCGTTAAGAAGATAAATAGATGTTTTAGAAAAAAGGATAGATTTGCGTATTTGTGAAAACTCTAATTGAATTTTTTTTATGTCTTTAGTCTTTTCCAAATTTTCTTGTGATTTTTTGCTCAATTAGTACATTCTCCATTTTTATACTGGCATCACTTATTACTTCATTATTTTCAAATCAGAATATTCCGAAAACGGTGCACAGTATCGAGTTCCATCAGGAGTACCTTTTTGGTGTAAAATTGAATAATTGAGTTAAATAAATCTAATAAAACAAATTATGTTCAAAACAACTTGATACGAACCGTGTAACTAGCGCCCTCTATGATAGTCAGACATCAAAACACATTCATTAGATGTATCAGCTTTCAAAAAATACTCGTATTAAATTTCATCACAATGTTGCCAGTAGTTTCGGCAAAATCGTAAAAAATGTGTATATTTTTTTCTCATTCAACGACTTGAAACATGGATGGCTTCACGAAAATTTCTTACTGCACATACCCCTATAATTTTTCAATGTTGTATATATAGTGGGAGTCATCTTTTTTTGAAACACCTTTCATTCGAAAACTTTGAAACGTTTTAAAGTCTATATCAGACAAAGTTTTCCTGAGGCTTTTTTTAATGTGATTATACGAACAAATTTCATAAATGGATACTGAAATTAACCCTCACTAGGCTTGAGAATCGTTCATCAACCTCCCTTTCAAACCATAATCATATTAACAATAGTGACTCCCCAATATTTCACCCACTTTGTAGATTAAGTTAGATAATTGGATAGTATCTATTTTTGCCTTCATGGCATCAGCAATATTCAGTATTGGTTGGCAAATTCGTCAAGTTATCATTTATTATAGATTATCGTTTTTCTGCACAAATGTCATAAAATTTGACATTGTTCCATCTCTATTATTGAGTATATATTTTCACTTCTCCACTGTTTTTTTGTTACTGCCAGAATAATTCACAAAATACACACTAAATTTTACTTTTTGTACCATTCACTTTCAACTGAGTAGATTATTCCTTTATATTTCATCATGAAACAATTTAATTAATTGGAATTATAATTAATTGTTAGCTTGAATAATAACTTCAAACATGAATATCCGACGATGTTTCTTTCATGTTGATTGTCCAAAAAAATTCCTCATTAATCATAATGCTAACATCTTGAATACTCCTTTTCCTGAAATACAACTAATCCACGTTCAAACAGAAATTCAGGGTTAATAATGCTGTATATTTTCCACCTAAGAGATTCAGTGGATATGAGTTCGTTCCTCTGGTTAATTACGCTGAGTGTCCTGTCTTCATTATCTTCATTAAGACATAAAACCCTTGGGTGGAACATCTCACAAAATAGCCATCTGCCAAGAGCACAAAAGCGTCTAGCAACTCACGACTAGATTTATATCTTTCATGCTTTCTGGTTACCTCAGGGTTTACGAGATTTTTTGCGTCATCGTGTTGGAAATACAGTATTTCCCATTGTCTTGAATATTACTCGAAATCTAATGTTTAATTTTTTTTATTTTCATGAGAAACCACCAGTTGTAAAATGTAATATTGCATTATTTCTGTATTATATCAGTGATTAAATGCAATCATTGGCGTAACTAAAGTTGTGTCGAGGAGTCGAGGGAAAATAACACCCTTTTGAATCTTCACTGACGAATTTATTCTTATCAATGAGGGAGAGGTTACGTCCAGAAAAATCCCTAGTTTCGCAGCCTCAATGAATAAAAACCAAATTATTAGACAAAAGATTATCAGTGCTGTTTTATCTTCGAAATCTATCAAGAATTGATTTGAAGGGAAATCATTAATTCTTGAGTAGGTACTGATTGAAGTGATTACCTTGAGAGTATATTTTTAGGATCTCATATCTAGAGAGATGACAGGTTATTCAGAATAGAAATGTACAGGGTGGGCAAAATTGGTGTTACTTGAACTGCAACTTTTTAACCGTGAGAGATAGAGGAAAATGAATGACAAGTCGAGGTGGTCTTTTTTAGAAAAACTGATGATGCCATCAACTGCATTCCTTTATCTTCTTTTGTTTTCGAGTCATAGGCCAAAATTGAAATTTGGGCGATTTCAACCATTAACCCCGTTTCTGTTTGTGCTAGGAAGTTGAAATGAAAATATTATAGGCATTATAGGTTTTTTCCCAAGAGATTTGCTTGCTGAGCTATAACATAATGTGTTTTTTCCTATGGAAACAATATTTTGAAATGGCTTAGAAAGAATCTCCATTTTTTGTCTTGTTTCAGAAATATATCATACATCATACACCGCCCTCAGATTCATTCAGATATCATGAAAAATATAGTTTGTATTTGAAATTTGAAATATTGAGTATTAAGTAGTCTGAAGCAGAGAATAATATGTTTCTATGCATGGTGTAATTAATTTTTTGCCATTGAATACTTAATTTAATTCTCCATGGTTTGATCTCCCTTCAGAATAGCTGTCAATTCAAAGTCATTACTGCTGCTGAAATAAAACATGTGAACATATCATATTTTTCGTAGTTTTCAAACATATTGCCAGCAACAATAATTTGAAATTCTAATAATTAACAGGTATTCTGAACAGATATCAAACCAAGGAGAATTGAATCAAGTATTCAAGGGCAAAATAATAATGACGTAGAGACATATTATACTGTGATTCATCCTACTTCATATTGAATAATTCAAATTTCAAATACAAACTATATTTTTCATGATATCTGAATGAACTGAGAGCGATTTCTGATGTATGATATATTTCAGAAACGGGAAAAATATTCTTTCAAAGCTATTTTAAACTATTGTTTCTATGATAAAAAACACAACTTCATGTTGCAAGGAAACCTCTTGGGAAAAAACAAAGTTCGCTTCTGGATTGCTATGGAAAAAGTGCCTGAAAAAAGTTTTCAGTGCAACATCCTAGCACAAACAGAAACGAAGATAATGGCCAAAGTTGAAATCGCCAAAATTTTCTATTTTGGCCTATAACTCGAAAACAAAAGAAGATAGAGGAATGCAGTTGATGGCATTATCAGTTTCCCTAAAAAAGATCACCGTAACGTGTCGTTCATTTTGCTTTATCTCTCACGGTTAAAAAGTTGTAGTTCAGGTATCACCAATTCTGCTCAAATCGTACAAGGTGATCCAAACTGATGTGGAAGATTTTTTAATTTTTCTAACTGATTTTCCCACCGCGCAATAAAGCAAAAAATGATACTAAACTTATCATTGTATCATTATTGTGATTTATATTTTGTTATTCATTGGTATTTTAAATTGATTCTGAAAAAGCATAGATAGTATAGCAGAAAGTAAATAATTGAAATTTGGAAAAAATACGTTTATAAATTTTTCATTGAATTCCTTTACTTGTTGTTGTTCTGCCTTCGTTATCTAAACATTCGCAAACAGGTATATTTCTTTTTTATGGATACTTTTCCAAGCTTCATGTCTAACAGCCGCCAAACTCCGTAGGAGCTGGGGTAAATTTCCGAGCCTTCTACCTATGATATCCAAAACATGCTCTACGGGCGATAAATCGGGGAATCTGGGCGGCCATGGAAAAAAATTAACATGGATCCCTTCTAGAAAGTTTGAACTTACTTTGGCAACATAAGGTCGAGCTTTATCCTGCTGAATCATTGGATTCTCGATCCGACGATATAATTTCCTCCGGGACAATCGAATAATGAACTTGAAACAACAATCGATGGAATAATATAGAGTATATTGATCCCTTTCGAAGAATCTGTCGATTCACATCAAGTGCTGGAAGCAGGAAATCTTATCTGAGTAGATTGTGAACTTGAATCCTCTATTAGTAAACACACTCCAATCCAAGTTTTTTTGAATGCTCAATGTTGAAATGGAGTTGATTCAAACAACTGTGTCCCGCCAGTGAAAACTGAAAGGAAATATACTTCAGGTGAGTCCTAAGGGTTATTTTGAAGGGCTGGAATCATAACTGCGAGTGTCTTCCGCAAATATTTGATCATTGCTATTATTGTTATCGTGAATATCTCACATTCTTCCAATTATGGAACGTCAGATGTCGATTAAGTTGTTTACCTGAGGGACAAGCAAATTTACACAGTGGAAAGTAGGAGTGTAAGAGAAGCATCAGACACCCTATTAGTTCCTGGAAATACCACTGAAAAGTTACCTGTCTCTTCCTGTTTATTTTCATTCTGAGAGAGCGAGATTGAATGATAGTGATCGTTAAGAAAGCAACAGTGGAAACATAAAGAAATCGAATTTATTTGCAATTTAAGGCATAGCTTTTATCTCAGGCTTTGAGCGCGGGGACTGAATGTAGAAGAATGTGCAAGAATATTCTTCCACCATGCTTGCGACCATTCTAGCAGTGCAAAAAGGAGTCAGCAATCTTGCTGTTTTCATTGATTTACTAACGGCAAATATTTCATTAACATCGGGTAGAAGATGTATAGCCAAACGCAAACATTTTCCATTAACTTCAGCTCTTGCTCTACCTATGCATAACTCGCACGGTGGAACTTTTGACGAAATAGTATATGAGTATAGTAAATCACATTCTCGGGAACTCGTCTATGTTGCACTCTCTCTGGTGAATATTAGAAAATCGTATTTACGTCAAAGATTGATAATTCTGCATTTGAGCTTTATCATAATCGAAGGCAAGCTGCATCGACTGCATCTTCAGTGTCTTAGATTTCATTAGTATTAGGAATGGCATTTCAATAATGACTTTCAATTGCCAAAGTCTACATAGTCACAAATACGATTCACAAGATTCAGCTACGAGACAAACCATTGTGTTACTTCCTAATTTCAATTGTATTGTTCAATTCAAACGAGATACTGTTCCAAAAGTTGGAGTAGCTATTTACCAAAATAGTAATAATGTTACTAATATTATGACTCCAAATATTAAAATAAATATTGAAGACGTTAGCGATGTTACTGGTAGACGCTCATTTGTTGGAGATATTTGTGCATGTTTCTGCAAACTTAGAAATGGCCTACACATAGTCATGGTAGCAATTTGCATTTCTCCGAATCCAAAACTGGTTGAGGTAGAGCATTTTATTCATCGCACTTTACTGGAGTACACTGAATAATGGTCGAAAATACTTGGTACAAATGGTAATAAATTTCCACTTATCTTGGCTGGCGATTTCAACATTAATTTCGCTGATAAAAAATCAGAGCGGTTGACAACTTTTCTTTAGGAAAAATTGAATTTAAAAATTATCCACAAGCTCCACAACAAAATATGGGACCACTATTGACGCGGTATTTTCCAGATATTCAGAAGAAATGAAGTCTCAAACTTATGTTTCTTATTTCAGTTACCATAAATCATAGTTTCACTGATAAACATTCCTGAATAACCTACATGTATTGCAAGATAAATAAGAAAAATATATTTTAGACCAACAATATTATCTTCTCAATTTTGAATAGATGCTATGCAATAGCTTGACCTCGGCAGTCCTCTAGTGACACACGTGTTAATTAAGAACTTTTTTCATATGACTTCGTGTTACGTCGCAAAAAAAATAACTTCATCAGTAAAAAAGTATCAGAATCAGACACCCAGTGTAGTTTGTTATCTTTGCGAGGCCTTCAAGGTGGTTTCAAATTTCATCACGTTCTTCTACAAGATGACCAAACGAGTCGTGAAGAACTTTATCAATTGATATCCATCGCCTGATGAGGTGCGGAACTTTTGCGAAGTTGTCAATATTGGGGTTGTGTGCTAATTGCAGTGTACACATATCCATCCTAGGGCCGCAGAATCTATCTGCTAATTGATTAAAACGTGATACTTACAGCAGTGAGGAGATCATCGTATAAATAAGCTTTTCAAGTAATGAATAGACTTCATTAGGGAAAATTAGAGAGGATATTGACACTGGAAGTACGGTAATGCCCCTTTTTGTCGAAAATCCTACTTGAACCCTTGCCCTTGAGGGGTTTGAAGGGTTCAATTCTGATACCCATATGCGTTGTAAAGGTCATGCTTTCAGGAAGTTTAGCAACAAGGGTTACAGAATAGTATATAACATTACTAGCAAGGTGTGAGGATTTTTACTGGCGAATGGAGGATATAACTTCCTTGAGCCAGTAAAACCGTTATCTTGAGTGTATTGATTTATTTTTCATTCGTTTCTCATTTGTGAAAAGGTTAGATAAATTCAAAAAAATCTCAATAATTTGTCGCAAATGTCGTAAGCTATGCAAGCGTTGACATGAACATGTCTGTTTATTTTTCTTTACATTATTTGTTTTGGCGGAAGCGAAAATGAATGTACGAAAATATTGAGGCAGCCAGCAATGTTTTACAGGTCTACTAGAATCAACTATCAGATTCTGCCCTAATACTTTATGGGCAAAATGGTCTATGCTGAAAAGCTGCTTAGAAAATGAAATAAAAATGCCCCTGTTCGCAGGTTTGTTTTTCTTAAAAAAATTATAGAAAAATTTCACTTTTAGTTGTCGTTTGCAGATTTCAAAAGGTAATAGCGTTTCTGAAACGAAAAAATGAGCGTTTCACGCCAAAAAATGACAAGGTATTGAGTAAAGAAGAGGCTGAACAATTTCTTTTACATGGTTCTGATGATCAGTGGTTGCTGGCGAAAATTGTAACCTAATTTTGATTTTTAGATGTTGTTGATGTGGCGAAATTCTCTCCTAAAACATGAATGATGTAGAAGATATGGAAAAATACGTTATTGTGACATTGCGGCAAACAAAAAAATTAACAACAAGAAGATTTACCATAACCGATGATGGCTGCAGCTTCAAGTCCTGCATAAATGTAAATCTTCGGCCTCCTGGAACAGAAAGCCAACAACTTTTTTGGACATACCGACATGGACATTTCCCTTAATGCTGGCCAGCGCACTATTGGTGGTGTCCCAAAGCAAATAGCGAAATATTTTGGTTTAAAAGACCCAGAGTTATACACCGGCCACTCTTTTCGCAGAACTGGAGCCACTATGGTTACTGTTTCGGGTGGAGATATTTTAGCACTAAAGCGTGCAGGAGGGTGGAAGAGCACCGAAATTGCGATGAGTTATGTCGGTGATTCGGTCAACAGAAAAATCGAAATGTCCAGTAAATTATTTGGCAGTAAGGAGAACAAATATTCTGCAGTCCCAGAGTTCAGCAGTTTCTGAGTCAACAGATGGTTCATCATCATCAGTATCAACTCTTTCATCATCAAAAATCTACTGGAAATAACAATTCTATCATGATTTTCAACATATGTGACGATAAAAGAAAATTTTCTAATGTAAATAATACTACTTACTGGTAAAAATTTTGCAAGTTAACTGTCAGTTTAACAAGTTGGTGACTTGATAAAATAAACTTCCCAGATAAGATTGTGTTTTTGGAAACTGACGTTTACAAATGAGAAACAAATAAAATTGTTACATCAGAATAAAGCACTCTGAGAAAGTTTTTCGCTATCTATTAAAGATGAAGATGATACATGATTCTGTCTGATTTCGCTACGCTTTGTCAAAAATCAGGACGCAATATTCTGAAGGCTCCTCTTAATTTTTTCAGAGGTCTATTAACCCTGTTGATTCTTGATCAATTCTAAGAAGAGAATATCTCTACGGCGATCAGCTATTCCACGAGAAGGGCAAATCCGCAAAGCATATTTTTAATTTCGTGTATATCCTTAAACGCATCAGCAAGAAATTCAATTAACCCAATTGGCTATTCCATGAAAATTCCGGAAAATTCGAGATGGGATAGGATGTGCACTTTATTAGGCAGATGGAAAATTGTGGAATTAACCATGGTGGAGAATTGTTACGAGTCTGCGGAAACGGATAAAGTCTTATAAATAAATAGCGGTTGAATGTGAACAGGCAACATTATAATTTTTAGGGATTTAGTTGAGAAATGGTTACCCTTTTAGAATTTAATGTGAATTCGTGTAATAAACCAGAACCCAAATACCACGTTATGTATGTTATTAAAGTTGATTCTTCATTCATCAGGTTTTTCAGAAGGAAATCAAACGAGTCGATTCGAAATCCAAGATATTGGGTGTACAGGGAGAGCAACTGAACTTCAACTTTTCAACCGTTACAGATAGAAGAAAATGATTGACACGTTACGGTGGTCTCATTTGGAGAAACTGATGATGCCATCAACTGCAGTCCTCTATCATATTTTGTTCTCAAGTTATAGACAAAAATTGTAATTTGGTCGATTTCAACTTTGACCATTACATTACACAAAGTGTAATGCAATCCAGTAGCGTACTTTGTTTTTTCCCAAGAGGTTTCCTTGCTGAGATATAACATAAAGTTGTGTTTTTTCTTATCAAAACAATATTTTGAAATGGCTTAGAAAAATTTTTTTCCTGTTCCAGAAATATATCATACGTCTTCATACATCGCTCTCAGATTCTTTTAGATATCATACAAAATAAAGTTTGTATTTGAAATTTGAATTATTGAGTATGAAGTATAGGCTGAATCACAGAATAACATGTCTCTACGTTTGGTGTCATGATTATTTTGCGACTGAGTACTTGATGCAATTCTCCGTGCTTTGATCTCTGTTCAGAACAACTGTCAATTATTTGAATTCGAAGTCTTTAATGCCAGCAATATTCAAATGTTCGAAAACTACGAGAAACATGATATGTCGGAATGTTTTATTTTAGTGGCAATAATGTCTCCGGATAGACAGTTTTTCTGAACAAAGATCAAACCACGGAGAATTGAATCAAGTTTTCAATCACAAAATAATAATGACACCATGCGTAGAGACATGTCATTCTGTGATTCAGTCTACTTTATACTCAATGATCAAATTTTACATATGAACCATATTTCTTATGATATCTGAATGGATCTGAAAAAAGTTTTAGTTCAAGTATCACAAATTTTGCTAACCCTGTAGTGCGTGGATACTTTGCTCCTAAATGTATGACAGATACGCATTAAATCTCTGATTTTTATGAGTCTCTTTCCAATTTAAATTTATGAAAATGAAATATGATTCGGAATGAGTTCAGAAAAGAGTTCAGAAAACTCTAAAAATAGGTACTAATAGTCAAAACAAATTCACAACTAATTAATAATGTAGATGGGCCTTTCAATCAATAAATTATGAAATTTCCTCAAAAAGTACCTTGTCTGACCAAACATTCAGTAAACACAGATTTCCGATTACGATCTCATCGAATAAGAAAATATTTCCCTGACAATTGATCGCTTTATTGTCGTGATAAAAGTAAGATAATCATCAATTACTTCGATAAGATATGTATCTACTCATTCCCCAAAATTATTCGAAATGGAGAGTGAAAATGTTGAGATGTCATTGAATTAGATCGATGATGCAGCTTCTTATTATTGAATCAATTAATTTATTTTTTTATATCTATATTCTGATGACTCTGGGAAAAGTGAAATCAAGGCTGTCCTGATGACAGAAATATCATATTCGAAATGTCGGTTAAGACGAAAAATCTAGCCGATATCAACATCAACTTCAGTGATAATTGTAAGAACAAGTTCAGACAACGTCAAATTTAAAAAGCCTTTATGACATAGGTATAGTATTCTAATCAAAATTCTTGTTCCTGATTGAATAGTATATTCTGAAACAAGTTGCAGAATGAGCTCCTATTCCCACACGAATGCGAAATTCGAAAGCATGAGTAAGAGTTGTCTCTGAAACGAGTATTAAACGATATTTTCTCTATTTGAGTCAAGTTTTGGAAATTCAGATTAGTGACTTTCGTTTTGTATCTTATCAGTTGGTGTAACTGACGAAATTTGACAGATTACGAAATTTGAATTGATTTGATTTGGAAATCGATAAGGTTGGAGGTCAGTACTGACAACCGCAAAACGAAAAATATAACTGAAAACACTACTCTTAGTACTGTAATGAACTCATTACTATACTAAAATAGAAAATAGTACATAACATTACTAGCAAGGTAAGAGGGTTTTTACTGGCGAATGGAGGATTTAACTGACGAGGCGCAGGCGAGTCAGTTACCTTCTTAAGCCAGTTAAACCCGTAACCTTGCGTGTATTGTTTTATATTTTATTTATTTCTCATTTGTAAAAAGGTAAGATAAATTCCAAAATGATCTCAATAATTTGTCGCAAATGTCGTAAGCTATGGAATCGTTGCCATGAACATATCTGTATATTTTTCTTTACATTTGGTTTGGCGAAAGCGAAAATGAATGTACCAAAAGAAATAATTGAGGCAGCCAGCAGTGTATCATCAAGTTTATTACCTGCAAAATCAGCTTCGAGGTACGAGCGAGAAAGAGTACGACTTCAAAGAGTGGAAAAACAAAAAAAGAAAGATTGGGGTAACTGAAGAGGTTTTTCGGTCTACTTGAATGAACTATCAGCTAGATTCAGCCCCAATACTTTATAGGCGAAATGGTCTATGATGAAAAGCTGCTTGGAAATGAAAGGAAATGCCCCTGTTCGCAGGTTTATTTTCCTTGAAAAATTTATTGAAAAATATGACGTTTAGTTGTCATTTGCAGATTTCAAAAAGGAATAGCGTTTCTGAAACGAAAAAATGAGCGTTATACGCCCAAAAAGGCCAAGGTATTGAGTAAAGAAGAGGCTGAACAATTTCCTTTACATGCTCCTGATGACCAGTGGTTGCTGGCGAAAATTGTAACAATATTTGGGATTTTTGGATGTTGTCGATGTGACGGAATTCTCTTCTCAAACATAAATGATGTAGAATATATGGAGAAATACGTTATTGTGACATTGTGGCAAATGAAAAATTTAACAACAAGAAGATTCACCATAACCGATGATGGCTGCAGCTTCAAGCTCTGCATGTTATACAGAAAATATGTAAATTTTCGGCCTTCTGGAACAGAAAGCCTAAGATTTTTTTTGACATACCGACATGGAAAGTGCATTTCCCTTAATGCTGGCCAGCACACTATTGGTGGTGTCCCAAAGAAAATAGCGAAATATTTAGGTTTAAAAAACCTAGAGTTATACACCGGCCACTCTTTTCACAGAACTGGAGCCACTATGCGGATTCGGGTGGAGATATTTTAGCACTAAATCGTACAGGAGGGTGGAAGAGCACCGAAATTGTGATGAGATATGTCGATGATTCGGTCAACAAAAAAATCGACATGTCTAGCAAATTATTTGGTAGTAAGGAGAGTACAAATGTTCTGCAGTCCTCGAGTTCAGCAGTTTCTGAGTTAACAGATGGTTCATCATCATCAGTATCAACTCTTTCATCATCAAAAATCTGTGTTACTGGAAATAACAATTATACCATGATTCTCAACATATATGACGATGAAACAAAATTTTCTAATGTAAATAATACTACTAACTTGTAAAAATTTTGCAAGTTAACTGTCAGTTTCACAAGTTAGTGACTTGATAAAATAAACTTTCTTGATTAATATTGTGTCTTTGGAAACTGACGTTTACAAATAAGAAACAAATAAACAATATTATTCGGAAAGTGGAAGTTTTATATAAGGTTATAAATTTTTAAATTGACTGGATTTCATTGTTGCCATAGGTCGTGGTTGTGAGTATTATGTGGGACTACTCTTATTTTATTATACAGTGGTCTATCTGAATGATGAGGACTTATCTCCTTAATAAGTTTCGAATTATTTCAGGAATAATCAGCATAGAGATGTTCATGTCACAGTAACTGAAGGGAGTTATGACTCCATTTGTCAAAGTTATCCTGCGAACAGATTAATCTGATACACCGCATCGTATGTCAGTCCGTGAAAAACGACTATACATGACAACAATGCCACAGGGGTTCTGTTCATAGAATACTGGACTGTGTCAGAGCAAGTAGATTCAATAAACGTCCTATTGATTGAGGTTTCCCCATCAATATGAACGCTTTATCGGACTCACCTAATTACTTCTGGGAATGTCCAGAGGTCCAATGAGAAGCCGACTTCAAATTGTGTCTTCTGGGCCACAACTATCCATTGAGTTAACCCTGTGTCCAACGGGTCTTTATATTGTAGTAGGTTCTCAGAATTCTCAATTTAGAGGGTATTAAGAAAGCGTTGAAATTTCACACATTGGTTACTATCATCAAATGGTATTTCGTTGGTATTTCTACCCTTCATTATTGTGCAAGTTTCACATCAAATTAATAAATTTTAATATTTTTTCGTGAGAAAAGGTGCTCTTTTGTGATATCGCGCAGTTGCACCAGTTTGGAGAAGAATGGATTTGAAATTTTTTCCCTTAATCATTCAGTTAAGTACAACTAAGTCTGTGAATATAAACTTCGAAGGAATTCAATGATTTCGTATAGTGATTGTTCAATGAGGCAAATCTCAAATTATTGAAATCAATTACAATAAATTGATATTTCAGTCACCAACTTTATGTGAACGAAATGAAAATTCCAAATAAATTTTTTCTGAACCGATGCAACGGAGCGATATCAAAAAAGAGCACCTATTTTCAAGAAAAACTATCAAAGTTCATGAATTTTATGTGAAACTTGTAAAATAATGAAAAGTGAAAAAGTTGTCACTGAAAATACTCCTCGCCCCTCTAGGATGATACGCTCATGATTGAGATGAAAAAAATTTACTCAATTCATTCGATGTGTATTCTGGATAGTAGCCAATATGTGGAATTTCAACACTTTAGGTCACGCAGTATTGAATATATGTGATGAAAAGTTTTGCCTGTAAGTTATCTTCAGGAGGCATTAACTTCTCGAAGAAGCATTTTTGTACTATATGATATTGGTCGAAAGCGTCCCAAATGATGTCTAGAATGTCCACAATAAGTTTATCGGTCCAATTACGACATATCCTGTATATACAAGAATTGCTCGTTTAAATATTATATTCTTACTAGCTGATTCAGCAGACTTCGTATTGCTTCAATCGATAAATGAAAAAGCAACTTTAATATTATGCTAAACTATTTTGGTATAATACCTGGAATGTGGAGATAAAATTGTCCTGTACAATTAGTCCAGTCAATGAGGTCGAAAATTAGGCATTACCTCCGAATTCTATCAAGATTTTCGATTTTGATAAAATTTTGGATATAAAACTATACTTGTCTCCTACTCCTACCCGATGCCGATTTATGCTTATTATTTTTAAGGGGTGAAAACTAGCCCTTTGTCTAAATTGAAAGAAACTTGTTCTAACGTAAATCAAAGTAATTTTTGGGCCTCAGTAGCATTTTATGAAGTTTAATGAAGATCCTCATATACTTCAAGACCGTATAAACCACCACCTTTCAGCATAAAATGTGTGAAAGTAGATCTTTATTAATAAACTTATTTAATTTCAATCAATTTTATAACGGTATTTTGAATTAATGTTAGTTTCAGTTATTTTCATTTTTCAACCCCTAAAAGCAATTCCTATCTGTTCAAAATAACAAAATGAAAATATCATTCAAACATTTCATTTATTCATCACTTTATTTACGTTCAATTAATACTTTTTGTGTCAAAAATTAAGCTGATTCTGAGTGGCTGCTGCCACTGTCAATTATTTCTTCATCTTTGACAAAGATTGGCCTACGGTTTTGACAGTTAACACCTGCACACTCCCCACATGTAGCGTTACAAAAAAGACTCAGATTTCTGCAGGTGCATGACGCATTGCATCTTTTTTTGCAGTTATTAAATCATTTTCAACAATTTTTGTGGTGCAGGTGTTTTTTTGCATTTTTGTGGGCTGCAAATATCTATTGGTACTATTCCAACCGCAATCAACTGAATTGAGAGCTTTATTACATAGCCAAATTTGAATTTGCTGATTTTAGGCAAGCATTCATTTCATCGGCAGATATCGGTTTTGGAATTACCGGTAATGGTTGTCGGAGGTCATCAGGCAAAAGAATCAATGAGCCCTAAAACATCCCTTCAGCCAACTCAAAATACACAGTAATTGTTCACATATATAATAGTAGAATGGAGATTTTTTCAAAACATTTCGACATAAAATTTTCCGTAGAGTTCGGAAGAAAGATAAGTGTAATAACACATGGACTCAGATGAGTTGATATTGTTAGAAAATGTAGCTCCCGAGTTAATATCATCACGAAAACGCTATTAACCGTAGCGACACCTACTGGCGTTATTCGCAAGAAGAAAAATTATTTCCTATTTTTTCCATTTCATCAAATTTTTCAGAATATTAATGTAGTTTATGTTAAACCCTCCGCAGAAGAATCTAAAAACAATCTTTCATTACAAACAGTTCATCCAATCTTGAGTTATAAATGGTGTAACCAACAAAATGGCAGACTGAATTTTATATATTAAGATTATTAGATAGATAGATTGTCATTTTCGTTCAGAAGGTATTCACTTCAAACCATGCTCTATCCCAAAACCCTGATACCTACTCTTTCCAAAAAAATGTGCATAATTATGTTAATTTTCCAGATCAAAAAAAAAATTGGCAACACACATCGTTTATCCATTGTAGAACCAGAACATCCCCTTCAAATGTATCCATTTCACCCACCCTGCATAGATTTTTCTAGACCACTTTGTGTAGCAGACAGCTCCCCACAGACGAACTTCTTCAGCAATTTTTCTTGATATAATGGGAAATGAAAATATTATATGAGCTGACGTGGAAATATTTGGCACTGAAACGATACTGCTTCATATTCACGAGCCAACAGCGTGAGTTTGCAAGGTCCAGAACTGAACATTAGTCAAAAAGAAACTAGGCAAGTCTTTCGCGGAATAGATAACACAACTTCGAAAAGTTTTCATCGTGTTTGAGAAAAAGCTAGCTGTCGTAACTTCCCCAGGTGAAATGTGGTTTACGAACAATGATGAGAATGATCACAGTCTCTTGTCGGCAAGTTGACAGAGGACTTGCCCTATGGATTTCACCCTCATTTTCCAGTATTCTCGGGGACGAACCCCTAGTGGCACTCCTTAGAAAACCAACTTCAGGAGGAAACTCGAGGGATCTCATCGAACAAGCTCTGCCGGCTTTCAAAATTGGGATTGCAGTGTTTGGGGAGCTGAAGTATATTTCGATAGGATTCGTCGGAACCGAAAAAATTGACATGGTGGTGAGATAATTTCGAGAATATTGATAGCAGGGGAGCGCATAATGAGGGAATATTTGGAGTACAGCGTTTCTACTCTTCAGGGACGTGCTGAAGCAATATATTGAAAATTTTCTCACTGTTCGTTTGAGGAATAGAAAACAGATGATAATCCATCAATGATGGATGTTACTTTATAAGAATATATTTCTCCACAAGAGTTGGGCATATCGTATTCAATCGATTTGAAAAGTATGTAATCTTCGAGAAAATCGCTGTAAAATCATTTAAAACTCAATACCAACTCAAATCGATCCAATAAAAATCAGTATGCGACATTTCGTCAATCTGGTCGCCCTTTTCTGAAGTTTGGTTCTGTGCATGTGCTTCATGAATGTTCTTGTTTTGAGATGGAGTCAGTTTATCAACGGCTTCGATTTGAAACGAGTTTTCTGAAAATGCCAAGATGTAAATTAACAAACGCTGATGATAATAGGGCTATCGGAATGGTACAGAGTGGCCTAACTTAGGTTGTTTTAGCGGGAAGGCTCAAAGTCAGACAAAGTGTGATATCTCGACTTTGGAATAGGTTCAGGGAGGCAGGTTCCGTGTTGGAAAGACCAAGGCTTGGGGGGCGACAAAAACAACATTTGCTTAATATTGTTTCATCACAGTTTCGGCGAGAAGAAAGCCTATATTTACGTGTAGAATGCTACGGAATACTCTTCAAAATGCAGATGGGGTCCAAGTTTCCATCGAAACCATCAGATGACCATAAACTTCAAAGAGTGGAATGGCCAAGGCAACAAATCAATTGGAATGATCAATGGCGTAATGTCCTTTTCACTGATGAATCCAGATTCGGACGATTTTCAGATTTTCGAAGAATAAGGGTATAGACAATTCCACGCATAACCCATAATCGTCGCTTTGTCCAAGAAGTCCATCCATTCCGAGGGGGTAGTGTTATGGTATGGACCGGGATATGTTTCAACGGGCGAACATATGTACACATTTTTCCTGGGAATATGACTACCTACACTATAGAGAGCAAGTCATTGACAATGTTCTTCTGAATTTTCACGATGCTATTGGTGAAACTCTTCAATTTCTAGACGATAACGCTAGACCGCACCGTGGAGCCACAGTTCAAAATGCGTGCGAGGAACTTGGTACTGCACATTTACCAATACCTCCGCACTCACCAGATTTCAATTGCATAGAACATGCATGGGATATGCTCTAAAGAAGATTAGATAATCATCAACCTACCCCAGAGTCCTCAAATGATCTGAGAGAGCTTGTGCCTCGTTTAAGGATCCATAGTCCTCAAGAAATGTTCAACAACCTCGTGTGTAGTATGCAAAGAAGATGTCGAGCTGTTATTGATGCCCGTGGAGGCCATACATGGTATTGATAGTCTTGAAATGCTTGAATTCTCTCTGAATAAAATTTCGTTATTTTATTCGATTTCTCTTAACCACCCTATATACGCTGCAGACCTACAGGCTAAAATTATTTTTTTTTCCTGCAACTTGAAATCATATTTATATGAATCCTCATCACAAAACCTCATTCAAAGTATATTTTTTTGCAATTTAAGTCAATATCCCTAACTCATGTGGAGCAGTTTATTTCTTCAATCTCATGATCTGTGAACCTAGGAATTGCCTATTTTGAATTCAATTCGAAAATGTTTTGAAGTGGCCGTCGTAAAAACAGAGAAATTTTAGTTTTCCGATTCATTTTTTTAGTATCAATACGATGAATTTCATCAAAGTGGAGAGATATTCAAATTTTTTTCGATCTGGACAACAATAAATTATTTGGATTTCATTATTTATATCATTTGTTTTTCTGTGAAGGGCATTTTATTTTATAATGTTTCAAACATCGGGAAAAACGTTATATTTCATTCCTTAGATGTGTAGCTTTCCTGGAAGAGTAGATAAAGCCCATTTTTCACCAAAAAAGTATTTATTTCTGAAAATTTTGTTCATATTATTCTGTGAAAGAGGTGAATGTTTAAGATGAACAGCTCCAATATGATAGATCCCATCAAGGTGGTCAGTAATTATTAACTTTGATTTGTTATCTGCTGCAAACTCAATTAAATTGGTGACTCAATTCCATTGAATCTGCTTTGTGTTATGGGAATAATCTTATCTTATGATTCTTCAACTTTGAGTTTCAAGCATCATAAATTAACAAGATACATCTCACAAAGAAAAACGGATTTCATAAAATGAAGGAACCGACATGATTGAATAATGAACAGATGAATATCCAAAGTTGATTTCTCGTAACTTTGATGAGATTTGTCATATTGAAACTGCTCATCTCCAACATCTGCCTCTCAATAGAATAAAAAAAAGTTTTCAGGAGAAAATACTGGACGAGTAGTTATTCTGTTTTTTTTTCTCTTCTTTTTGAAAGACAGTTGTTTTTATGACTATCGTGACGTTTTGATTTCACGTCGTTTTCTTGTTTCAATATTTTTCGGTAGGTAATTTATGCTATTTATTTTACTGCCTGTGAATATTTTACCTATTTTCCATAAAGACATGAAGCTACATAAAATCTACAATTTCAGATCAATTCTTCAGTTTTCAGTTCCTAAATACACGTGGAGCAAATCTGCAAATCGAAACAACCCATCTTCTCTCAGAACATACACTCTAAACCAAACCCGTCCTCGAGAATTCCACAAATTGAATTTCTCGCATGATTGTCCCGGAAAATATAAGAGATATTGAATAATACGCAACATACCCTCTAGATCGAATTTGGAAGATATTGGATTTGAGCTGATCGAGAAAATTTGCGGAATCTAAAATTGATCAAGAGGAAACACTGGTAGATTATTATACGAGGAAAATTGTGAGGATATTAACAGGAATTCTTAAGGGGAAAATTGATGATTTAATGGGGATTTGTTCTAGAAATAACAAACCATGTTTCTAGGTTTTAGGAAAACATCCGAAAAAAAATTATCAAACAACGTATTGACTTGTAATTCCATCTTTTGATATTCGATAACGTATATTTCTCGAAATTTGGAATATAATCCAGAGGTATATCAAATTCGGTGACGATTTAGAAATGAAAATCTCCTCACACACATATTTTTTTTTCCATGAAAAAACTACAATTTCAGATGAATCTGGCAGAACGCAACAATATTCGCCACATACTGCTTTCCCATATGTTCACCCTGACACGTGCCGAAATATTTCATGGCACTAAGCACGTTCGTTCCTATATTTTCATTGTTTGTCTACAATATTCCAGACTTCCACGTAATCCACAGTAAATATACTTTCCAGTACTTTCATCCCAATATGTTGTGTTCTTTAGGGCCCTAAAACCTCTAGAAAGCTGGATAGCACTTGTGCGTTTTGCTATCCTTTTTATCGTTTGAGTCTAGGTAAATTCAAACCTCAATAACTCTCTGGAAAATATTCCTCACGAATCGTGGAACATTTGAAAGGTATTGTCTTCGAAAAACAGAAACTCAAATTGAATCTACTATACAGGGTGGCCATTTGAAAACGAAACAGACGAGATTACAGACGAAATAAATTTTTTCGATAAAAATGCTCGGACAGGTCGATTTCTGTTTCGAGGGGGACAACTTAAGATGTAGGTTACGGACGCATAGCGCTTCAACCCTTGCTACTACAACCCTCACCCCAATTTTTGAATAGGGGTGAGTGATACCTCATTTGAAAGGTTTTTAACAAAAAAACACTGCAAGTGCCATGAAAACACCACTTCATTTTCAAATGCTTAGTCAAGAATATTTCGAGAACTAATGCATAAAATGAAAAAACAATTACTGTGCTGAAATCAGTATGAAAATACCTTTCAAATGAGGTATCACTCACCTCATCTTCCCTATTCAAAAATTGGGGGTGAGGGTTGTAGTAGCAAGGGTTGAAGCGCTATGCGTCCGTAACTATCATCTCAAGTTGTCCCCCTCGAAACAGAAATCGACCTGTCCGAGCATTTCTATCGAAAAAATTTATTTCGTTTGTAATTTCTACCCTGTATTTCGAGAACAAATGCATAAAATGAAAAAAAATTACTGTGCTGAAATCAGTATAAAAATACCTTTCAAATGAGGTATCACTCACCCCATCTTCCCTATTCAAAAATTGGGGGTGAGGGTTGTAGTAGCAAGGGTTGAAGCGCTATGCGTCCGTAACCTACATCTTAAGTTGTCCCCCTCGAAACAGAAATCGACCTGTCCGAGCATTTCTATCGCAAAAATTTATTTCGTCTGTAATCTCGTCTGTTTCGTTTTCAAATGGCCACCCTATATGTGCTATGTTGAGCAGGATATTCAAGATAAGAGAGACGTGATTTTGTGAAATTTTATCTTTTTCACGGTACACATAACACATCACAATTAGGTAATGAAATTACTGTGATTCAGTCAGGCAAAGCTTGTATGCTTGTGAGAAATGAAATAAACTGATGAAAACAAACAGGGAAACAGTAAATATATATTTTTTTGATTCAGAGAGATAAAATGATACAATACATAATGTTACAAAAAAGAAAACCATACAGGTTTGCTGTGCGATTAAATGGAGAAAGAGAAAATAGCAGCTGAAAAAATTCCTTGCCTTGAACGTGAGAAAAAAATTTACTAAAATTATTAAATATCATAGAAATCTTGAAAGACATCAGAGTGATATAGGAGAACATCTTCATGTTATCCGTCCATAGACTTAGATGAACAGAGTCTTCACAAAACGACTCCCATTTCTGAATCTGAAATGAAGAAATCTGAAAAGAAACCGATTATTTAGAATAGATTAAATTATTTTGAAATTAACCACCCATTTCAGAAATGCATTTATTACTCTATGTTTAACCTCGAAACCATCTATAAATGGGTCAACTATTTATAAGATTTTCTATAGTCTGGGAAGGTCAAAACCAGGAACTCTGATGGAGAGATCAGTATTAACATCTTTATTGAAAAAGTTGCATACATTTAGATTGCCAAATTTTTCTGTCGATTCTATTCATATCAACTAAAAAATTTGACGAAAAAGGTTAATGTGACATCAATCTGGGGATCTTATCATCCGGAATATAGGTGAGTATGGGAAATTCATTTGGAAAGGAATTAAATTTGTTACAAAAATTCAAAGTTGTTGTCCTTCTGCAAATATAGGGAGGTAAAATATTCGAGAGGGCTGGTAACCAAGGAGTAGGTGTAGATTTGATAGTACCAGTGATATTCCTCATAGAAAAATTTAGTTAGACATAAATTTTTTCAACATAAACACTGTCTAACCAAACAATGCAACAATATTCAGCAGCAGAAAAAATCAAAGTTAGCGCTGTCGTAAGAAGTATTGTTACATCAGCGCCCATGAAAACGAGTTAGTTTCTGAAGAATATTGTTTCGAGTTCTAAGCTGCAAACGCAGATCATTCTAATGGGCGTTGAAATTTAGAAAAGAATCAAGTTTGATTCCCAGGTCTCTAGGATTGAAATTATGTTTAAAGGGAGGAGAATCGAAAGTGACACTGAATTTTCTATATTTCTGATGATTATTCAAATGAAAACATAACACCTCGGTTTTATTATCGTTCGAGTACCAACGCCACTTCAGGAAATATTTTTTCATGATATCCAAATCTGCGGAAAACGGTTCTTTCTATTGTTTGAATATAAGAAAGATGGAAAGTCAGAGCAATATCTCCAGCATGAATTAATTCCTACGAAAAGGTATTCGAACAAATTTAAATTGAATAGAAAATGTGCTTGACCTGAATCTTGTGGAAGACCATTATCCAAAGTTTCGAAGTTACTACTATTATTATCGACAAAAACACAGAACCTTGTGTCGGATATCATATTTTTTAATAGTCCAACCATTTTTTCACATTTTAATTGATTATAGAGTATAAAAATTAATCCCTCTATCCATACTGTATCTCATGCGGCTGATAAATCCTCAAATGCTGTTCCTATTCTTAAGTTTTTGTAGAACCCTGATTCAATGAATGTGGTGAGGCTAATAACCTGAGCACAACAATTCTTATTTTTTCTGAACGCCCTGAAAATTTCAATAGTTCATTATTTTATTGCATCCTATATCTCGATAATGTTGTTTGATCTTTTTTTTTCTGAGCATTTTTTTGCTCACCTTGTATACGAATAAACTGTTAGCATGTATGCTTCCTATAGAAAAATTTCAAATAGTTCTTTTCCAAAACGCTGGGAAGGTTGAAACCGATATAGAATTACATCCAGATCGAATCTTTGATAATATTCCAAAAAAATCAACTGAAAGAATTATGACATTTCTTTAAGTGTTTGAAGTTTCCTCTAATTTTTTTCGCTTTCAGATATAAGCATGGCCGATACAAATTCTGACAAGCTATTCCACAACGTTCTGGAGGAGCAAAACAGAAGGATAGAAGAAGAAAAGGCGAATTGCAGGAAAAAATTTGGTGATAGCATTTTCAACGCAACATTGAGACCCTTTTTCGATGTAACAACACAAGGTAAGGTGATTGCAGTTTTACTTTGAATCATATAACTTCAAAGTCTCCAGGGAAATTAATAAAATAAATGGGACAGTCCAATTATCTTTGTAGATACTGTATGTATACCCATCTAATCATGTTGGTTGGTAAGGTTCTCTGGATATCGTTCAAAATAATAAAGCATGCGCAAAGCTGCTGTCTGTAAATTAATACTGTATGTGATTTTTTCTTTATGAAAGGTCAGATAAAAATTAATCCAAAGTGCTGTTACTGATATCCTGATATCTTTCGAGTTCAATAATTTTCACAAAGTGCTTAGTGCTTGAAGCACTAATATTCAGTGCTCGTCACAGCCCTGAATATAAATTAGTGTATTTTTTAAAACGATAAACACTTTTTGTTGGTGTACTGCTTTCATTACAGTGATGAGATAGTGAGGATTTCACATACTAAAAAAATTTCACAAGTTGTGACGCCGATTCTCTTGCACCGCAATTTCAGTGCTACATAAGTTATGACTTTTTTAAACCGCGAATATTTATGGCTTAAACAAGACTTTAGCCCGTCTCAAATATTCAAACATCAAGGACGAACTTCAGTTTTGAAGTGTTGTTTTTGATTGTGTGAATTTAATGATTATTATGGATAGATTTTTATTAAATGAAATTGATGATCTATATAAGGATAATTTCGACATATTAGATGTCATTGACAATGGCTTTCCGAGAAGTCTAGAATTCAATAGGGCCGATCACTACCATGATATGGACGAATTCGTATTTTTTCGGCGATTTCGTTCGAACAAAAAAAAACTACTCTGCAAGTACTGAGATTAATTGAGGATGATTCAGAATTGCCGAGTGATATGTTAGTATATATCTTATTATAACTTATGTATGATGATGTCAAACCTCAAGGGGGAGTTTAAGCCTTAATGATGGTAGGAATCAGAGTGTATCACCGATGAGTCAAATCCTTACGTGCCTCCGACTCTACGCATCAGCAGGACATTTATTGGCTGTAGCTGATTTGATGAAAATCCACGAATCTACAGTATCAAGAATGGTTGTTCGAGTTTCAGTATTCATAAAAATGCCTCAGACAGAAGCAGAATTCCATCCTAACCCAATTTTACCAAATTGCTGGATTTCCTCGTGTTATTGGAGAATTTGATTGTACCCATATAATTATTAATTCTGCAGGTACTATTTAGTCTTGTGAATATGAAAAGTATTACTTCGATGATATTCCACAGGTGCAAAATTATGTCATTCATCTTACGAATAAAGAATTGTTGAAATCAAATCGAATCATTTGCTTCAAATAGAAAAAAAATTGGTTGTACTGTGCCAGTTCGTCAGCGGCCCAAAGTATATGTCGTTCTGTGAATCAGAATACTGAAAAGGAAAATGCATAGAAAAATTATCTTGTTCGTCTATGAATTCGCGTGTTGGTCATGTCGCATTTCTATGTCCAAACAAACAAATTCACTGATTCATACAGTGTTGCCAGATTTGGCACTACTTAACGCGTGCTTAACAAAGTCGTTTCTATTAGATATGCGGTGCAAGATCTGATTCGTTAAGGCGGGGAAAAGCATGACTCAAAATTTAAGGGCGCCTTAGATAAGTGTGTCTTAACCAGAAAACGGTGCAAGTGGGCATAAGATTTCGATTGAATTTCTGTACAATTCGAATAATTCTTTCTTCCTTTTCTGTTGTTTATAATTCGTTTTAGGCATAGGCGTAACGAGGGGGGTGTTATTGAGTACGTACACCCCCTTCAAGAAAAATTATGAGTAACAATTTACAAAATTTTTTTTGATCAAACGGGGTAAAGCCACGTTAATGAGTCAACTCTTGTTACGTCAATAGCGAAATTATTGCTGTTATTTCCTCGGATACCTTTGAGCCCAGGAAAATGAGAAGTGCTTCAAAGCCTTGTAAAAAGTATTCCCCGCATCATGTAACATTTCGTGCTGTTATTCGAGTGTTCGGGACAACTGAATAAAAAAACCCACTATTCAACTCGTGAACAATTATCGGAGAGCAGGTCGATTCGACAGCATTCGGTATTTTGCAGTAGATGGCCAATCTTCGGAGCGAGATGGAATTTATAGATGGAGTTTGGAAAAACTGTTTAAAACTGTTTTTTTTTCAACGAATGTGTACCTTTCTTGTAATTGGAACGTTTCGATCGTGTTACTCTGCTGATCAACAGCGGCGGCTCATGAATATTTATAGAATATTTTTCATTTCGCCCTCGATTTATTCCAGAGAATTCATTCGTTCTGAACGGTTTCGAGAAATCCCGAATATCGATGTTTTGGATCGTTTCAAGAAATTTGCAGGACGGACAGTCATGTTTTCTTCTTTGCAGTGAGTTATAGTAACTCTCGATGAAAATCAATTTTCTCATGTTTGTAAACATTTTTTCAATTTCTAACCTCCAGTCTCACAATTGAAATTAATCAAAAAATATTTTGATTGATAGCATTTTTCCCATCTTCTTGATTGCACTCATTATTCAGGAAGAAATATGTAGAAGAATATGTGCTATGCCATTGCTTAGTTCTTCAATTCTTCATCAGTAAAATTCGGAAATATAAAGTGATTTGTTGAAAAATCAGAAAATCCGAAAACAGGAGTATCTTATGCTTGACAAATTGGTGCCGATTTTTGGAGCTGGGCTCTCATAACTGAATATTTCTTGATCACCTCTCTTTTAATTTGAATGCGAGTGATAATCTAGAGTGTCTTGATATTGTAACAGTTTTTCCGTATGTTATAGTCGCTAAAACATTTCAAATAGTGAGGACAAACAATTAGTTTGAGGATTTCACGACCGGATATACTAAGTCTTTCAGGCTTATTGGCCGTGGTCCATTAGGAATACATTCACCTAACGTTTCGCCTACAACTGCGGTAGGCATCTTCAGAGGATTCTTGGTCTGAGGTTGTAACTCGACCACTGAATTTCCGAAAGTGATGCTGGCTTTCCGAAAATGACCCTGATTAATGGCAGGAGAAGGTAGTTGGTTTACACGCTCGATGTTGATTGGTCCATCGTTCCCACTTTTTCTTGGCTTGATTTTGGTCTTTTCCATCACCGGTCAACCATCCGCTATGTACCAAAGGGATTTCTTCCCTTCTGTTCATGTTGTTCTTATGTTTATATATCTCAATGGCTTCCATGTTCATCCTAGCATAGAAACTTTAGATGTTCGAAATAGCCTCTGCCTTTGAAAAAACAATATGGTGTCCATCTGTTAGATTAGAGCATGTTCTGCTAGTGTGGATTTCTCTGTCTGATTGAGTCGACAGCATCGTTCATGCTTCTCAATTCTCGTATTGATACTTCGTTTCGTTGGATAAATGATACAAATAATGAAAATTCAAAATGAACTGTTGATATGATGTAGATGTTAGATATTCGTCTGAATGCCGAAGAGTTTCAAATAGATTAGGTTTTTTCTCAAACTGAAAGTGGATATATGTGATTCACCTAGATCACTATCATTGAGTTAGAAAATCATGGAGAAAACTGCATTGACAGATAATGAAAGAATCCAAAAACCTGATTCATATAATTTTGAAACAAGTGTGTTCAAAAAAAGACACACATTTATAGATATCTGACTCATTTCTTCAATTATCATGAAACAGATATTTCAAAAGCACTTCATGATAGAGGTCATTTAATCCCATCTACATCGGAAATTACAACTGATGAAATTAACTTCGTTAAAAAAAATTATTCAAGATATACAGGGTCTACAAAGTTCAACGGCTTATAAGACGTTTCTGGAGAACTAGACTTATTTGAAATCTGAGAATTGTGATTATGTTATTGTTTGACATTAAACAACGAGCTAAAATATTCTTGGATTCTGACCACTTTCAGTTATACAGGGAGAGGAAAAAATTCAAAAAATTGTTTTTCTGTTTTTTTATTTTCGGATTTGATAGAGTATGCAATTCCCAATACATTCGTTGCATCTGTTGAAATATTTTTGGAAATATCTAGAAAAAACTGAAGAAAAAAGGAACACAAGAGTATTCGGTATCATTGTGAACGAGATATTCTTGATGATGTAATATTTGTTGGGACATTATTCGGGCTATTTCCATTATCTATATTGTTGGTATTTACCGATGTTTCGGCAAGCATTCGCCTGGCGTCATCAGGGTGGAAATAGCCCAAATAATGTCCCAACAAATATTCGGTATCATGTTTGTAATTCCTATTCTTAATATCTCAAACACAAACCGTTTTCACATTTTTGAAGTCGAAGATAGTGGAAATATTGTACACTTCTTGAATTTTGAAAACTTCGTCACAGGTTGTTCCAAATTTGGGTCAAAAATTGGGATCAAGATTGGATCATTACTTTCGTTTTTCGAATTAGAACCCCACATTTTTATGATTGCGTTGAATTCTGCGAAAAAAATGATGATAATTTTCTAACATATTGATGCCCCTAAAAAAAATAATTCTTGAGTTATTTAGGATTTTCTGATTTTATGTCGTACGTAGCGTCAAATTCACGAAATCTGTTCCATATCAACAATGATAAACAAATTCAGAAAAGAGGTGTGTCAATAGTGAGTTATTGGAATAATTAATTTTCTATGACCAAGGTCATTGTTGATATGAAACAAATTTCATGAATTTGACGCTAAGTACGACATAAAATCAGGAAATCCTGAATGAGTTAAAAATTATTAATTTTAGGAGCATTAACATGTGAGAATATAATCATCATTTTTCTTCCCATAATCCAACGCATTCATAAAAAAATAGGGTTTGAATTTAAAAACAAAAGTTATGGGCTAATCTTGGTACCAATTTTTGACCCAACATTTGGAACACCCTGTGACGAGTTTTTCAAAATTTTAAAAATGAACAATATTTCCACAGTCTTCGACTTCAAAAATGTGAGAACGATTTGTGCTTAAGATATCTAGATGAGGAATAACAAACATAACATTAATTTTTTCTTCAATTTTTTTTTATATTTGAGAAAGTATAATAACAAATGACTACTAATATATTCACAATACATTATATTCGAGTTTACCATATTTCCTGTATTTGAGGAAAAACCTATACAGGAGTAACCTAAAGACCTCTCGAGGTATGAACATGCTAACAAAAATATTGAATGATTTTGTTTCAGACACTGGAGAAGAAAACCCTAAAAGAAATTTCAGGGATATGCAGAGACTTCCCATATTGAATTTCAATAGATATCAATGTGAAATACAAAAATAATATGTCATTCACTTCAAGCTGTGTGAAATCAAGTAAATTAATTTTTTTCAACATCAGGAAAAACTAAACAATCTGAAAGAGAAGATCAGCCAAACCTTTTCCCCAATGAAACCCATATTTCTTCTCAGGCTTCTTAGTTTAGTCAAGCCGAAATAAACTTGCGTCACCAGTTTTCTTATTCACACTACAGACAATTTCCGATAGTAAAATCCAGATGGTACACCCTCATTCAAATGCTTCCTTTTGTGTCTCATCGTCCGATATTTCCAATAGGAATAGGAAAACCCCTCATCCCTCCTCGAATATCCTCTGGAAAGCTCTGGTTTCAACGTGCAAAGCTGCTGGAGGTGATCGTCAATAGAATACGTTCGGAACTTCGATTTTCTAGAGGAAACAAAACGAATATTCGAATTCGCAAGCTTTTCTCATATGAAATCAGATTCATATTTGACATTTGAGAGGGGTATTTTTGGCCATTTACAATAATTCAAGCAATCTGTATCAAGATTCATTTGTTAAAAAATATCCAATTATTGTAGAGGTCTGTCCAACTTCACTCAATACATCCTGGGATATTATGAATAATCAATATGTAAAAAAATACACGTGTGGCACTCGAGGACTGCCGCGGTAAAGCTATTGCATAGCATCTATTCAAAAATAAGAAGATAATATTGTTGATTTAATAGTATATTCTAAAACAAGTTGCAGAATGAGCTCCTATTCCAACACGAATGCGAAGTTCGAAAACGTCGCTCGTTTTGGATAGCATGAGTGTTGGAATTGCCTTCTGCAACGAGTATTAGACGGTATTTTCTCTATTTCAGTCAATTTTTGTGAAATACTCCCGAAATTCAAATGAAAATTCAGATTAGTGACTTTTGTTTTGTATCTTGGCAGTTGGTGTGACATACGAAATTTGACAGATCACGGATTTTGAATTGATTTGATTCGAAACTTGATTCGATCGGAGGTCAGTACTGACAATCAGAAAACGAAAAATATAACTGAAAACAATGCTGTAATGAGTTTCATTACAACACTACTTTTAGTACTGTAATGAATTCGTTACGATACTGAAATAGAGAAAATATTTTTCTTTATCTATCATTTATTTATCATTGAAACTAAAGGTTTATGGTAACTGAAATAAGAAACATAAGTTTGAGACATAATGTCTTCTAAGCGTTTCAATAGTGGTCCCATATTTCGTTGTGGATTCCTGTGGATCATTATTCGTTTTTAAATTCAATTTTCCCTAAAGAAAAGTTGTCAACCGCTTTGATTTTTCATCAGCGAAGTTAATGTTGAAATCGCCAGCCAAGATAAGTGGAAATTTATTACCATTTATACCAAGTATTTTCGACCCTTCTTCATTGTACTCCAGTAAAGTGCGATGAATAAAATGCACTAGGTACCTCGTCCAATTTTGGATTCGGAAAAATGTAAATTTCTACCATGACTATGTGTAGGCCATTTCTCAGTTTGCATAAGCATGCACAAATATCTCCAACAAATGAGCGTCTACATTAACATCGCTTACGTCTTCAATATTTATTTCAATATTCGGAGTCATAATATTAGTAACATTATTACTATTTTGGTAAATAGCTAGCCCCCTTTATGAAACAGTATCTCGTTTGAATTGAACAATAAAATTGAAATTAGGTATTTCATACGGATAATCACGTCATGTTTCGGTAAGAAGTAACACATTGGTTTGTCTTGTAACTGAATATTGTAAATCGTATTTGGGACTACGTAGACTTTGGCAATTGAAAGTCATTATCGAAATGCCATTTCTATCACTAATGAAATCTAAGTCACTTCGAGCTACCATCTGAACACTATTTAAAGACAGTCTTTTGAATTCTTGCAACAGAAATGCAGTCGATGCAGCTTGCCTTCGATTATGATAAAACTTAAATGCAGAATTATCATTTTTTGTCGTTATATACAATTTTTCAATATAAGTGACCCGAGAGAGTGCAACATAGACGAGTTTCTGAAAAAGTGATTTACTATACTCATATACAATTTCGTCAAAAGTTCCACCTTACGACTTATGTATAGTTAGAACAAGAGCTGAAGTTAATGGAAAATGTTTGCGTTTGGCTATACATTTTCTATCCGATGTTAATGAAATATTTGCCGTTCGTAATTCAATGGGAACAGCGAGATTGCAGACTCCATTTTGCACTGCTAGAGTGGCTGCACGCATCCGTCTAGTCGCAAGAACCCAAACACCGTGCCGAAGTTTGCCGAACTGAACCGACGATACACGGCTGTTAGGTTTTTTCGTTACGGAATTTCTTCAATCGGTCGCCGCGCTCAAAGCCTGTGATAAAAGCTATGCAATAGCCGAAAAATAATAATTGTTTTACATTGCTAGTGAATTGCGACTCGAATATTTTCAATTCATTTGCTTTTTATTGTTCTATTCATTATACAGTTTGTTAATTGAAATATTTCCCAAATGAATTCGTTTCATTCATGAACACTTCATCATGAGTGGATAAATTAATCTGAACTCTCAACTCAAACACTAGTATTATCATGAGAATCATAATGTTAACTGTTAACATACAGGCTGATCCGATATTATCGATCTTAAATTTTGCTAGTCCGGTTCTGTTTTTCCAATTTGAGAAGAATTTAAGGAAGGCAGTTTTGAAAGCGAGAAAACTATAAAATTTGAAAGAATATCCTCTATAACTTACAGATTTATTGAAGGGAATGTGTATTGATCACCCTGTATGACGGTGCCAAGCAGATATTTTGAATTTTCGTTGTGAGACATTTCTTTGTGGTTACAAAAACAAAAAACGTAGGGTCCACAGTTCACAATTGTCCAAGTCCGGATTAGAATTATTCGGTTCCAGAAGTAAAGGGTGACAAAACTTCAAAACTTGAAATCATTCGATCGATTAAGTCGAGAGTTATTGAACCGTGAAATTCCTTTCACATAATGAACATCACCCTGTATACCCCAAATGAAGTCACTAAGGCAAAACGTCTTGATACGAGCCCAGCAAGATGACAAATGTATCTATGAGTTTCTTGCACAAGTTTAAAATCTGGATTAAGTTCAGATGAACAGTGCAACTGATCATCGAATTTTTTTAGAGCTGATCCAACGTTTTGAATATTGTTATTTAACGATTAAGCGATTCGCGTTTGATGGTTAACTGTTAAACTTGTCGCTACCCTTGATATCCTAAAGTTAAATTCACATTTCGTCGAACGAGATCATCTGCATCTTTTTCAAGTACATTCAACCCATAACTGGATGTTTATTAAAGGATATAAGATTAATATGGTTTCATAGCCCAGACCTGAAGAGTCTAGAACTCATTCGGTCTCCCGATCCTCCCTTAAAGATGCGGTTTCCACCCCAAATCGTGTTTTATGAATCTCATCTTCTATTGTCAGATAAGATACGTACTCAGAAAGAGGAATAACGAGATTTCGCTAGAATGTGGTTGATGTGGAAATAAGAGGATTATTTCCTCTCGAATAATGCTCAAATATTGGGGTTATTTTGCAAATATCCCAGATGGGGGTGAGTCTGGATTCATTCGGGATTGAAATCGGCCTTATTGTCTGTAGTCGTTTATCAACTGTTGTTTTCTTCAGTAAATAATTTCGTGTCAAACATTTTTTCACAGATTATGATCCTCTCCTCTGAAATCAAGGAAAATTCTGAATGCTATAGTCTATATACTCTCATGGAAGCCTAACGGTTGGCCATGATACCATTTCAACTTTGATCTGATGTTAACAAGTTTATCATAATTTATATTAGGTGTACAATTTTTGATTACTTTTTGATCCAGAGACTGGAAAAGAAAACCTTATAAAATTCGAAAGATTCCGGAGGTTTGATTATCACATTTTTCAACGAAATCGTTGATAAATTTATATACAGCTCTGCATTTTTTCCTCACTTCGATTCTCAAATACTTCAGAACAATTCTCTCGAAATATGAAATGAAACGACTTTTTTCAACATGGAATAGTTTAGTGTCAATATGAATTTATTTAATTCCAATTCGATTGTGATGACCATTTTGAAATTGTTGAGTTTCATTTTGAATGTGTTTATTTGAAATTCGATTGTGTTTAACATTTTGAAGTTGTTATTCTCATTTTGAAATTGTTTAATCCCAATTTGAATGTAATTCGTCTCAATTTGAAGTTGAAAAAGTAAAGAAGGAATTCTTCTCGAACTTATGTGAAAACAGACCTGAAAACGTATGGATTGTTCCATAAATTCCTTTCCCTGAATCAAAATATTTCATTTTCCAGGTTTTTACTGCCCATCAACTTGGGATGGAATAACCTGTTGGCCAGCAGTGCCAGCTGGAACCACAGCTAGACAAGCATGTTCTTCGCTATCCTACATAAAAGGATTTGTTTTGAACGTGAGTATTTATTCATTTCCGGGATCACGTATTTCCTGGAAACATTCGTTGTGTTTTTTTTACATCTTCTGCACATTAGGGTTTCCGAGAACACAAAAGCCCACAGATGCAAGCGAAGTACAGCCATACAGTTGATTAATTCAGCAAACAGGAATAATTTCATAGTAACAACTGGAAATACCTACTGTTGAATGAAAAAACGCAGGAAGTACATGGACAAAATTTTTTAACCCCTAAAATGAAAAAAGTATAAAATATATTTTAACTTGAATAACAAATAACGAAATAAGGAAACGAAAATGAAATTGAATAAAAACGTCAAAACAGTATCAATGAAAAATACGCTTCATCATAAAATCAGAAACCATCATTTATTAAAAAAATGATACGGTTGGGCTCAAATCGTTCTACTCTATACTGCTTCTTTTTCGATAGCGTGATTTTCAGAATATGATACAGGAGGTCAGAAATTCTTTGTTGAAGTTAGAAGTGATGAAACATCAAAAATGTTTTTTTTTTCAAATTGGAACCCCATTTTTAATACGAATTTTCAAAATCTTGGTCAGAAACCAATAGGAGCATACGTTCAAGAATTTCATTCCAAAATGAATATTTTTGGAGATATTCAGGAAAAACGATTATTTCTTCAATTTTCGATCTCATTCCGAATGTGTTTTTCTACTGAAAAATAATTTTTGATGTTTTTGAAAAAATTTTTAACAGAACATGTACCAATTTCATTACTGAAAATTCAAATTTCGCTACCACGACAAAAAAAATTCTCCAGAATTAAGAATTTGCGGAAATTATCCTTAGCTTAAAAAAATGAAGAAAAACGAAACTCATCTGAACTATAGGAAAGTATTTTCTCGATAACAGAGATTTCCAGAAAGTCTTCAACGTATGCTCCCATTTTTTTGAGAAAGAATTCGAAAATTCTTGAAAAAAATGGGGTTCCTATTGGAAAAAAAACGATTTTTTGATGTTTCGTCACTCCTAACCTCGACAAAGAATTTGTGACCTCTTGTATCATATTCTGAAAATCACGCTATCGGAAAAGAAAAATCAGCCTTTCTTCTGGGAGATTCTCAAAAATGAGAATTTTGAATGAAACAACCTCGAAGTTGTCTGTATTTCAACACAGTTAAATTTTTTCGTATTTTTTCATTTAAAGAGAAAATTCAAACTTTTTTATTTATGCGATAAAAAATGGGTTTTCTCATTTGAAAAACGAAAGTTGTCACCTAGAACCTTAAAAAGAATACGAGTAGTCGTATTCTTACTTGAAGCTCAACTTTACAATTTCAATCCTGAATCTTGTGTCTTTCCTAAAAATATTCTATAGAGCCATATTCGTGAAAAACCTGTATATAATCTCAGACAATCTGGCAACATGCATTATGCATTTTTCTGTTCTTAAGTATATCCACCTTAATGGATTTCATTCATTTTATCAGTTCATATTTCGATAGTTTCCTAAACTAACCTTTTTTGTCACCTTTCGTTTCTCCTTTCTTCATCTTCATGACTGTCTTTTTTCTATCAAAACCACTCTGACATATTCTGTGGCTTACGCCTGTGTACTTTCAATAGTTTCTGTTATTACATAACAGTAGATGCACTATACTTGAAATTAATATTCATGTCAAGTCAAATTAGAACCATTCAAAATCAGTGAGTCTCATCTGAATAAAATTCTTTCCCCAAATTTTCATTTTTTTTGTCCAGAATACAGCAACAAAAACCTGTCTGAAAAGTGGTGATTGGCTGATGAGGGAAGATAAATACTGGACGAATTTCAGTCAGTGTCATATACAAAATGAAACCACCATATTCGTCAATCACAATATCACAAATGGATCTACACTTGAGATGGTGAGTAAGAATTATTTGATCTCAGGTCACCTTCCTCATTTCATATGCGAATGGTATTTTTCCCAAGATTCTTTAATTGGTGACGATCTTTTGATTGATCTTGTCAAGTAAATGAACAAGGAAAATGACCTGTTCGTTTCATTCAACTCGATTATTTTCTATCTTAATTGAAATGGTAGGTATATTTTCCCCTCACTCTTTCATATCTTTCATTAATTATGAGGTTGAAATCTTGAATGATCATTCCTTTTCAACATATTGGAAGGATTCTCCGTAACAATAATTTTTGCAGGAATATCTACCACTTCTGAAAGGAATAAAGGAGACTGGCTATCTTATATCCCTAGTTACTCTGTTAATAGCCCTAGTTATAATGGTCGCCATAAAGTAAGTCTCCTGAATTTTTTTTCACTCGACTTCATGATCCCCTTTCAGAAAATTACATTGTGCTCGGAATATTCTGCATATCCATTTATTCACCTCTTTCATACTGAGGGCATCAATTTTTTTGCTGAAAGAAGTTACATTCGTCCACGGTGTTGGACTGCCATCGAACATTGTTGGGACAAGAAATGGTTTATTTTTCAACATTGAATCGGAGGTAGGTTTTCACGAGTTTATGAAATTTTTATTATTCGTCACAACTTTTAACTTTACACGAATATTCAATTGATTCAATTGGAAGGTTTTATGCAACAATGAACATCTTTGTGGAATTTCTTATGTTAGTTGGAAGGAGTTGAGAAGTTATTCCATCAACAATGATTCTGACAACAATTCAAGCTGAATGAAACTTTTGTTGAGTGAACTTAACTCATATGTATGCCTCGTTAATAGAATACAGAACGTAATTCTGCTTCCAAAATTTACTCAGTTCCGTTTGAAACATGGCTAACAATAGTGTGTTAGCTGTGAACTTCAGCTAACATCGATTCATGTGTTAGTAGATTCTTGTACTGGCGGAGTGCCATGTACTGTCTTCAACTTCGTTGGCTCGTTAAAGCCAAATTAATATGAACTGCATGAACTCATGGAGAATTTCAGACGAGTTCATGTAATAACTATACACATAGTCAAAAGACTTGGATCCTCTGTCTAATCTACACTTCTCGCAACAATTAAAGGAATAGAAAAGTTTTCCAAATTTTTTGGTGTTTTTCAATATAATGTATATCATTGAAAAATGGTCGTATGAAAAATCGGAAAATCAGCTTTTGAAGCTTGAAGACTTTAGTTTCTGAATTTATTGCTAAACAATTTTCCAGAGTACTGACAGCAATGCAATTCTCGGATAGAGCAAGAAGAAATTTTTTTTTATTTTACAAATTTTTATTTTTGCTCTACACGTATAGAGAAAATTTTTAGAGCTAGACCGATGCAAGCCCGCATAGCCTGTTTATTTAGGTCTAATTTGTTTTTCATCATTTTCGGAAATGATCATTTGTCTTCGAGATATCTCAATTAGAATGCAAAAGGACCCTTTTTCACTCAACTGCCGATATCTCCGGAATAACAAGGAGCCTATTAAACCGACAGCCGATTTCTTTTTCTGCAGAAAATTTCCTACAAAAATCTATCATGTTTGATCAAGAAAAATATTTTTTTCACCTGTAAAGGAAATGTGAGAAATGCCATTTTGCCATTTGTTGGTTAACGGACTGTATCTTCGTCAATATTGGAGGAAAAACTGAGTTTATGAAAAAATTTTACAGCCTAATGTATCCCAAAGGCCCCCCCAGATCGGTTTATCGATCGGTGAAGCTGTTTTCCTGGACCAATCGATTGAAATTTTGAAAGAATTAAGAGAACAACGTTTTTGTTACTTAAACTTGAGCTAATCTTCTTGAAAATTATTAATTTAATTTTTTCAGTTATTAGTTGATTTTGTATTCTTTGAAGATGAAAAAAATTCTTGATTCCAAGAAAAAATTTGGAAAGTTTGAATGAAAAACTATTTTTTCGTTTTTTGCCGACTGAAATTTTATTGATTTTGTGCTCAAGCACGTATGTTCATGATTCTTCAGAAATGAGACCCTGTGGTTCGTCAGCTTCACAGTATTTTATGAGAACGGAAAAATTCTATCGCAAATTTTTTTCTGCAAGAAAAATTTTTTTATTTCTTGAATTTGTGAAGGCCCCTTTTTTATTGAAAAGAAACAGATAAATTTTGTTCTGGAACTATCGGAAAAAAATATTTTGTCAGTGAGAATTTCAATTTTATTCTCGATATTTTCAGAACATAATTAACCAGTTTTTTCTCAATTTTTTTATAATCTCCAAAACATTCAAAATCTAGTAGAAAGTGAAAAAAAAATAATTGATTCTTGAAAGGAAGAGGTCAACTTTCAGGAACGAAAACCTTGTCCCTTAATTTTTTCAGATTTTCAATCAATCGGTCCAGAAAAACCGCTGAATCGATCGATGTACCGATTTGTAAAGGTCTTTGGGATACATTAGGCTGTAACCTTAGCTTTCTCCCTTATATTGACGAAGATACAGTCTGTTAACCAACAAATGGCAAATTCTTGCTCTTTTTTCACCTTACCGTTACAGGTGAAAAATTTTTTATCAAACATGAAAGATTTCTGTGGAAAAATTTCTGTAGAAAGAAAAACTGGCTCTCAGTTTGCTAGGCCTCCAGTATTGCCGGAGATATCTGCAGTCGAGTGAAAAAGGATCCTTTTGCATTCAAAATTGCATATCTCGAAGACAAAAGGTCGTTTCCTAGAGTATTGATGAACAAATCAAAGCTGAATAAACAAGCTATGCGGTCTCTGCATCGGTCTAGCTCACAAAACTTTTCGCATGCGCCTAGAGCAAAAATAAAAATTTGAAAAATCGAAAAAATATTTTTTTTGTGCCTTATCTGAGGATTGCATGGCTGCCGGTACTCTGAAAAATTGTTCACCAATAAATTCAAAAACTGGAGTCTACACGCTTCAAAAGTTGATTTTTCTATTTCTCATATGACCATTTTTCAGTGAGATACCTTTTGAAAAACACCAAAAAATTTAGAAATTTTTTTGTGCCATCAAATGTTGCGAGAAGTATCTATCCTGAAAATTAGATGAATATTTTCCTCTATTTCAACTATCATGAATGGCTGATGAAGAAGAAGAAGAAGAGATTTCAACTATCATACAGGGTGGCCATTTGAAAACGAAACAGACGAGATTACAGACGAAATAAATTTTTTCGATAGAAATGCTCGGACAGGTCGATTTCTGTTTCGAGGGGGACAACTTGAGATGTAGGTTACGGACGCATAGCGCTTCAACCCTTGCTACTACAACCCTCACCTTCAATTTTTGAATAGGGAAGATGGGGTGAGTGATATCTCATTAGAAAGGTATTTTTATACTGATTTCAGTACAGTAATTGTTTTTTCATTTTATGCATTAGTTCTCGAAATACAGAGTGGCCATTTGAAAACGAAACAGACGAGATTACAGACGAAATAAATTTTTTCGATAGAAATGCTCGGACAGGTCGATTTCTGTTTCGAGGGGGACAACTCAAGATGTAAGTTACGGACGCATAGCGCTTCAACCCTTGCTACTACAACCCTCAACCTCAATTTTTGAATAGGGGTGAGTGATACCTCATTTGAAAGGTATTTTTATACTGATTTCAGCACAGTAATTGTTTTTTCATTTTATGCATTAGTTCTCGAAATATTCTTGACTAAGCATTTGAAAATGAAGTGGTGTTTTCATGGCACTTGTAGTTTTTTTTTGTGAAAAAACCTTTCAAATGAGGTATCACTCACCCCATCTTCCCTATTCAAAAAATGAGGGTGAGGGTTGTAGTAGCGCTATGCGTCCGTAACCTACATCTTAAGTTGTCCCCCTCGAAACAGAAATCGACCTGTCCGAGCATTTCTATCGAAAAATTTTATTTCGTCTGTAATCTCGTCTGTTTCGTTTTCAAATGGCCACCTTGTATATTTGATAGAACATCTTGGTTACCCTTTGCCCAATACAGGACGAGAGAAGTAGGAAAAATATGAAAAATTCTAAATTTATCGATCATTTATTTTTGATTAATTATAGAAAATCCACAGCTGAATCCGAATTCAATATTCCGTATAACCACTTCTGTCAGTGTCAGAAATTCAGCGTTCGAAGTACAATCTTAGAATCCTCTGAAGAAACGTTAGGTGAAATTCTTCCTAATGGACCACGGCCAATAAGCCCAGAAGATTCTTTCAATATAAATATAACTCATGTTTTCTAAATCAATTTGACAGATTACAATTGTATGACTTCCTCAGAAACTATTTTTTTTATTTCTCTAAAATTTGAAGCGGTACTGAAATTTGATAGCACTTATAAAATATACTGAAAAAACTGCCCAAAATCACCCTGTAGCATAAAAACTAGACACATTAATTCAGGAATTTGAATTAGATGATACCAAACAAACTTTCGGAAAATAGACCTTTGTGTAATTTTTCTTCTACCCTCATCACTCTGCAAATCGCAGGCGGAAATCTGCCTCACCCGGATGCTGAAACTGCGTTAAAATCACAAGGTTCTTGAATTAACGATTAATCTGAAGCTGAAGACGAATTGGAGGTTAACAAGATGAGACAATGACAGATGTTTCTTCCACGTTTTCGGTGTTGAACTGGCACTTTCATTGTCACTAGTTGATGTTAATAGGAAGTTGCTACAAGAGCTGTGGGACAGCGATCGAACGCTTTCTGTCACCAATTAAGATCGAATTTAAGGGATGCTTCTATCAGGAGGACAAACAGAATCATTGGAAAAAAATTTAAAGGAAATCAAGCATAAATTTTTCGTCGTAATCGGTAAAATTAATGAATGAAAAAATGTTGAAAAGAAAAAATGTATTATGTACATGTTCGGATTCCATGATATTCGATTTTCTTATTTGGGTCTTTTCTTCCGTGTTGCTTCATTTTGATTTTGCGGATTATCTGTTTTCTCATTTGGCTATTTTGTCATTGTCCTTCATTATTATTTCCAATATTGATTTTTCAAGTATTATTGTTTAAATGCGACTAAGTCTGTTTAGGTGTTGATTTTTTGCATTCATTATCCTTTTACATTTCCACAGTACCTTTTATGGATTTGTGTAGTCACCCCTTCTTTCTGTGTGAGATACAATTTCAGATTAATTGAGATATACACTGCGCAAAAAAATTAACACACATTCTGAAAATCTCGAATTTAATGAAAGTTAACTCTACATTGACTTTATAATTTATGGTTCATGTTCTCTCGGGATGGTTTTGAACATAACAAGACACATTAAATGGAAGAAAAATTCAGGATTTCACCGAATCTTATGTGAAAGAAGAGAAATGAACAATTTTCAAAATACTTAAATGCTGATAAGTGATTTTATACTTGGTATTTCCACTCCTTGCTTTAATTACAGCTAAGCAATGATGGTTCATGCTCAAAATGAGTGATCTTGAAATGTTCTGATCTAATCCTTCCCAGATTTCTTCAGGTTGGATTCCTAGTCATCAAGAGTAGCTGGATGATTTGCTGAACTTCTCAGCCTTCTATTGAGATTGTCCCAAACCTGCTCAATCGGATTGACATCTGGACTTCTTGCTGACCATTCGAGAGACTTCAACCTCTTCAAGGTACTCCTGAACGATGCGCGCACGATAGGGTCTGGCATTATCGTCCATAAAAATGAAATTTTCACCAATGTATGGGGCAAATGGCAATACTTGCTCTTCAAGAATGTTCCTTATATACTTATCAGCATTTATAGCTCCATTATCAACGACCACTAGGTCTGTGCTAGCAGTCAAAAATATTCCACCCCATACCATAATCGATCCTCCTCGAAACCAGTAGCATTCATGAAATTGCACTGAGCATATCTTTCATGTGGACGTCTGTATACAAGGGAACGTCGATCACAATGATAGAGGCAAAATCTAGACTCATCTGTGAAGAGAGCTCTTTCCCAATCGGCCTCTTCCTAATGGATATGATCTCTCGCAAAATCCAAACGCACCCTTCGATGGGCTGGGGTATGAGCTGGGCCTCTTGCCGCGACACGAGGCCTTAAATCATATTCTCTGAGGCGATGTCTTATTGTCAGTGTGCTAATTTGCACCCAATTAGTTTGCTCAAGCTGATTTTGAAGGAGACGAGCGGCTGCAAACCGTCTCAACGAAGAAACTCTCAAGTAACGTTCTTGAATGGCAGTTGTTACCCGTGGTCTACCCTGTCCTGGACTTCGTACATTCATACCTGTCTCCCTGATTCGCTGCAACATTCTGGACACACTTGTATGGGAAACTCCAAACCTTTCTGCAATTCTTGTGTATGTCCACCCTTCTTCTTGCAAAACTACCGCTTGGGCACATTCCTCTTGGATCAAATTGCGTGTTTCGCGTTGCATAGCGATCGAGTGTAGAAAATCAAAAGAAAGGAAAACTATTGAATATTGATCACTAGAATTGATCGAGAACAACTGATTGAAGAATGGAGCCAATACGTTCAAAATCTGATAATATCATCGTTTTTTATTCCTGCTTGAAAAATACATGTATTGAAGAAAAACGTTGAAAGTATATAACATATGCATGCATAATTCTGATAAAAATAATTATCATTGAGAACACCTTCAGTTGTAGAATAAATTTAAGATTTCCATGATGTGCGTTAATTTTTTTGCGCAGTGTTTTATGGGAGGTCTCTGTATTGTTCCGATTTTTTTTCAAATAATTGTAGAAAGGTGCTGTGTGGGACTTGTCTTCATCATGTGCCAATTCATTTGGAAAAAATGTTGCCAACCAATGAAAAAATAACACCTCGAACTCCGTAGTGTTTCGGAGTGTAGGTATACAGGGTGATCTACGGTGGACGTTCTCTGTAAACGTCTAACGTACCATCGACTGTGAATCACCCTGTATATCTGACTTCTTCTCCATCAGAAAAGTTTCTAAATTCTTGAAAATCTCCAGAATCCTGCAACTTGTTTGATTTATCAATTTATATTTTATGAAACAAACAGTTTGCACCATTCAGAAGTGGGATTGGCCGTCTGTAAAATCTGTGCACACATTTTACGCATAGGCTTTTTTTTAATAATTTCATAATTGTTTGCAACAACAGTTGCAGAAATCCCTTGATGAAACAGCAAACTTTGGATGCACTGTAAATAAACAAGATGTGTATACATCTTGTATAGCTAGTCTGCTTGCTCAAAAGATAAATTGCGATGGAAATAACTTCTCTACCTCTATCATAATTGGTGTGCATGTTTCCGCATTGATCAATGATTTCTTCCTTCAGACTAACAACTGGGAATGTAAATTACTAACGAGCTTATGGCAATACTTCACAACAGCTAATTATTCTTGGATTCTCATGGAGGGCCTCTATCTCTATAACTTAATCTTTCGTGCTTTATTTGCTGACTCTACTGGAAGTGTAATTGGATATGTTATTATGGGTTGGGGTAAGCACAATAACAGCTCATAAATTTTATGATTGATTTTCTTCCCTTCGAATCGAATAAATATGTGCTCGATAGATATAATTCTGTCGAGGCAGCATATTTGTAGCAGTAAAAATGTCTATGCATAGTTTGAACACCCTGAATGAAACAAACTTAAGAATAAAAACCTCCAGCCAAAGAAAGACAAACCTTCAATGTTACTTTATAACTCAATCCTTCCTATTTTATTTTTCTGCTTCAAGGATTTCCATTGATTGTGGTTTCTGCCTGGATACTAGGAAGAATTTTTCTAGACGATACTTTTTGTTGGACAATGGCCAACAACATGACTTATCTCATTATAGAGATACCAACTCTTCTATCTATTGTTGTATGTATTTCCACATCGATAGAAATTATAAATGAATGTTCATCTTGAATTTTCAAGCAACAACATTTCAAGGAATTGAACTTCATGCACTCTCAAAGACGATAGTTCTGAATGAGAAGATATTATACATAATAGTATAGTAGTAGTAGCTTCAGAAAAAATCTGATGAAATATTATTGATAAAAGTAGCAATTCTCTGTGGGGTTTTCTAGATCTGACAGCCCGTTTTTCTTTTTCATTCCTTCTGTTAAACCAGGTGAAAATTGTGTACTCTTGGTTATTTTGTGATTTTCTCATTTTCGTTGCTTGAAAATTTATCACACCTCATTTGTGTTTATATCTCGATCGAACTGATTAAATTATTTTCGCCATGTCAATTGTGAAAAATCAAAGGTTCATCGAATAATCGAAATCATCAAAATTTACAGCTGAAACGATCAGACCAATAAATTTGAGTTTTTAACTAACCACCTTATTAATATAAGAGTTTCTTGCTGCTATATTAAAAGGCATAATAGTACAAAATTTTTTCAGAAATTCTCTGCAAAAACAACATAGAAAAGAATATTTGATGGAACAAATGCTGGGTGAAATTCTTTCTTCACAAGGTGGTTAATTAAAGATTAAAACTGTTCTATTTTGCTCAAAACTATTCAATAACACAATTATTAATTTTGTTCCTTACTTTATCCAAACATTATACAATTATATAACTTGAGCATTTTTTTTTAGGTGAATCTCATTTTTTTTCTGAGGATATCAATGGTGCTCTTAAATAAGCTGAAATCACCGTTAAATGATGACAACAGAAGGTGTTACATGAAGTGGGCCAAATCCACTCTAGTTTTGGTTCCACTTTTTGGGGTGAACTATGTTGTTCTTTTTGGATTTCAGTTCATATCAAATGAGGTTGTGCATGTAGTATGGTACGTTTGTGATAGCCTCTTCGGAAGTTTTCAGGTGAAGCCCACTGAATAGATCCTCAAATGATTGCATCATTCGAAAAAAAAATATGTACTTTGATATTAAAATTTTTGTGAATTTTTTTTCCACTTTCAATCACTCTGTTTCAACATCATTGTTGTTCTTGATTTACAAATATCCTTATCATCAGTTCATTACCATGACTCGACATTTTAAAATTTCCCATACCTAAATGTTTCGGCAATATTTCTTAGGTATCGAATAATAGTAATTTTTTATGTTCAGGGTTTTTTTGTCGCAGTGCTCTACTGTTTCATGAATGGAGAAGTGAAGACAGAGGTAAAGCCACTTTTAAAGGGAATTCTGCCATTTTTGGCGACTCATAGAATTTTCGGACCCTGCTTCCCATGTAGGGAAAATTTCTGAGGTAATTCGATAATATCAATCAAAAATAAAATTTTTATGAATAATAAATAAATCTTATATTGAAATAGTTATGTTCGATACTAGGTACTTGGTACGAACTGTATAAGTGGCGCCATCTATGAGAGTAAGAACAGATGGTGTTACAAAAGTTTTCTACTGAACACACTCTAATTATTTACGAGTTTTCCATCTGTCCTAGAGACAGGATCAACTTTTTTTGAAACACCCTGTATATTTCTACACCGGATGAAGTCAAACAGACTTGAACTCCCTAATTTCTTGATAAAAATTTGGTTTCAGATCGTCGAAAGGAAGGATATCTGTATGCACGACATTATCCTGTAGTTCGATGTACGCCAATGGTTTGATTCATAGTAGAGGCAGTAAGTTCAAAAATATTACACTGCGCAAAAAAATTAACGCACATTATGGAGATCTCAAATTTAGTCTACAACTGGAGGTGTGTTCTCAATGATAATTATTTTTATCAGAATTATGGATGCATATGTTATCCACTTTCAACGTTTTTCTTCAATACAGATGTTTTTTCCAGCAGGAATAAAAAAAGATGATATTATCAGATTTTAAATGTATTGGCTCCATTCTAGAATCAGTTGTTCTCGATCAATTCTAGTGATCAATAGTTTTTCTTTCGTTTGATTTTCTACACTCGATCTCTATGCAACCTGAAACACGCTATTTGACCCAAGAGGAATGTGCCCACGTGGTAGTTTTGCGAGAAGAAGGGTGGACATACACAAGAATTGCAGAAAGATTTAGAGTTTCACATACAAGTGTGTTCAGAATGTTGCAGCGATTCAGGGAGACAGGTATGAATGTCCGAAGACCAGGACAGGGTAGACCACGGGTAACAACTGCCTTCAAGAACGTTACTTGAGAGTTTCTTCGTGGAGACAACGGTTTGCAACCGCTCGCCTCCTTCAAAATCATCTTGAGCAAACTCACGGGGTGCAAATTAGAACTCAGACAATAAGGAATCGCCTCAGAGAATATGATTTAAGGCCTCGTGTCGCCGCAAGAGGCCCAGCCCTTACCCCAGACCATCGAAGGGCGCGTTTTGATTTTGCGACAGAGCATATCCATTCGGAAGAGGCCGATTGGGAAAGAGTTCTCCTCACAGATGAGTCTAGATTCTGCCTCTACCATTGTGATCTACGTTCCCTTGTATACAGACGTCCACATGAAAGATATGCTCAGTGCAATTTCCTGAATACTACTGGTTTCGGGGGAGGTTTGATTTGGGTATGTGGTGGAAAATCTTTGACTGCTCGCACAGACCTAGTGGTCGTTGATAATGGAGCTATGAATGCTGATAAGTATAACTTCATTTTTATGGACGATAATGCCAGACCCCATCGTGCGCGCATCGTTCAAGAGTACCTTGAAGAGGTTACAGTCTCTCGAATGAAATGGCCAGCAAGAAGTCCAGATCTCGATCCGATTGAGCAGGTTTGGGACAACCTCAATAGAAGGCTGAGAAGTTCAGAAAATCATCCAGCTACTCTGACTCCAGCTGACTTAGGAATCCAACTCGGAGAAATCTGGGAAGGATCAGATCAGAACATTTTAAGATCACTTATTTTGAGTATGAATCGTCGTTGCCGAGATGTAATTATCGTAAGGGGTGGAAATACCAATCATTAAATCACAATCAGCATTTAAGCATTTTGAAAATTGTTCATTTCTCTTCTTTCACATAAGATTCGGAGAAATCCTGAATTTTTCTTCCATTCAATGTGTCTTGTTTCTTTCCCGAGAGAACATAAAAAATAAGTTATAAAGTCAATGTAGAGTTAACTTTCATTAAAATTGAGATTTTCAGAATGTGCGTTAATTTTTTGCGCAGTGTATATACCTACCATCTTTCGGGTACCAACATCTGTTTTGACCACCCTACAAGTTGATTGTTCCAACTATATTCTAATCCAAACAGTCTACTTGTACCTGAAGAAAATATACCTACCCTCAAGTATGACTTTTAATATTCGTATTTTCTTCATGTTGCAGACCTTTCAAAAAACAAAGATCACTACTGTCAACACAATAAGAGATTGTCACATGACACATTGACATGTGAATCGACAAGAACCAGTATCAATCTGTCCAATTCTAGGAAAACAAGTTTTCCATACAGAACTTCAAATGCCGAGGATGTAAGTGAAATTTTATTCGAGAAAAGTTTACACATTTCACCAACAAAAGTTTCAGGAATTTTTAAACGAATTTTTACAATTTCAGATTATGGAAATGTCCAACTTGTTCCCTAGAGACCAAAAAAAGTGCCAGGAAGAATGAGCTAATTTTTGGTGACGGAAGAGGTCATCCTGTCATTTGATCGTATCCAATAGACACGCCTTCCAAGTATTTGTGAAGGATGGAAGAAACAGAAGAAATACGAGAGATGAAGAAAAAGAAGAGAATTTCAGTCTTGAACGAAGACTTTCTTGAATGTTAGATGTTTTATTTTTTATAAATCGAATAATAAATCTATTTGATCCAAGTTTCTTCATCAGTAACTCTGACCTCTGTCTAACACAATTTTCGAAAGGAAATTCTGAAATAACAAACATTTAGACCACATATTCATAAGAACAATACCGCTTCATCACGTAATGATTTTATGAAAAAATTCTATTTGTCATATTCTTTTAAAAAAAATCCATAATGCAACAATAAATAAATATAGACTTGGTAAAATTGGAATGATAAGTAATGAGTTCTTTCATAATTGATGTGTTTTGATTTATTAACAATAAAAATTACAATGACTTGACAATGCGCTCATTTCGGAAAAAGAGAAATATTCAAACTTCTTACATATTTCCAATAATCATTTGAAATAGCATAAACATATACCAATATATTAAATCTACAATAGAATATTCCAATTTCAACAAATATGGAAATCTTAGTACCTCTGAAAAATCGTTCATAACAATAAAACTTCATCGATTCTAATATATTAATTTTTAGATTAATAATCTCTGAATTGAATAGTCTTGTTACACTAGGCACTATCAATGCAAAACTGTCGAGTTAATCAAACGTAAGTTTCTGAATAATTTTCGACTAATTGAATCCAGCTGGTACTCCCCAGATATAACTTAATTTATTCAATATATTATATAAATATTTAAGTAGTTACATAATTTACAAATTTCATTTTGATCAATTCAAATAAAAACATATAAAATTGCAAAAATAAAATTTTGAACAATCTATATCCACTTGCGATCGAAAATTTCATAGTAGGTATGATTGGAATTTGGATATTTTTCATTCAATAATTTTCAATATCTTCTTCGATATCTTCTCTGTAGGTAATTTCAACAGCAGCCAATCTTCACTGCCCAGATTTACCATATGAAAATGTTTGACTGTAGGTTTTTATTGTCTTCGTGATGCTGCAAAGACACAAATAATCAATAAATGACAAAAAAAAATACAAGTATAATTTGTGCGAATAAAAAACTCAATAAAAAACGTCAAAACCACACTTTTATAAGTATTTTTAGTTAAAATTCAAGAGGTTTAACCACATACTTAGCCCCAGTAATTGGATCCACTTCTTCTATAGTTGTTTCGGTATAATTGGGCTGATCTTGTTGATAAATATCTTCTAAAAAGACAGTAAACCTGTTAGGATATTTAGGACCAATAGATCTTCGTCTGCCAAGGTTCAGTGAAAATATTAGTCCTACAAAGTTTCGCAATTTCTGAGACTGCCCAAAATTAAGATTTATATCTAATGCTAACTAGAGTATTCTTTCTACATATGAGTTGTTGATGTGTTAGTACTAATATGCAGACAATAAACTCAGTATTTGTATCAGCTATATTTATTTTCACTAGAGGGCGAATATTAAGGATCTGTGTCAGTCATCTATTAGTGTAGGCACTATTTGTTAATAAAAAATCTATAAAAACTGTTTATTTTCATGACTACTTCATTAGAAACTAATATATTCACAAGAACCTCTAACAGAAGTGTACAACTATTAAAAATCACGATTAAAACATGCTTGTAACTTCTGTATGTAAAACACCAATAAGCGTCTAGCATAAAGCTAAAAGAATAGCTATGAAGCTATGTTTTTGCATACAGAAATTGTTATGTTAGGAGTAAGCCTGAGTATTAAACTGTTAAAGTCGTCATGCCTCATTTTAAGATTTTATGCAATTTAAGCTAAGCTAGAATGATCGTATCATGCTGATCACTTTTTCGATTGGGAATTTGTTGCTTAACTTTATTTTCTAGCATGCTCGTACAAAGCGCATTCTATGAAATTTCAATTTTGGTTTAATAATTCTGGGATTATTACAGTATGTTGAATCTGTCTTATCTTGTTTGGGTAGCATCTGATTTATGTTGGAACTAATTTAAAATTCTCAATTTTCATATTGCATTGAGATCCTTTAAGAAAGTCTAGATCACCTAAAATTAACCTACCTCTGCCATGAGTATGTTAAATCCAGAAATGAAAGGTTTCTTTAATAAATTATTATTACTGTGATGAATTCAAGGCTTGCAATCATTTTAAACGCAATCCTATGAATGGATGGAGAAATATTCAATAATGAAAATAAGTATGTCGTAAGAAAATCCATTCAAAATTATTGCAAAATTCAGATCGAAACACATTAAATCAGATTATGTATATGATGAAAACCTGGGCCTGTACAGTTTTTGGTAAGTAAGCGAAATGAAGTCTGAAACTGCGCTGAATATTTACTCCTCAGTCCTTTTAAATTTGTTCAGTATGAAACGGTTTCCCATATTCTATATCATTTTTAGTTTTGGAGTAATAGAAAGTTGGGATAAAGTATGAAACCAAGAAATATCTTTTTAACGAGAAATACGATATTTATGAATACTATAGTTCTATTTGGAAAACGTTATAACAAATTGAGTACGATTCAGCTCAGTTGTAGAATTTGGTCCTTCTCACAGGCCCTGAAATCTTTAGAATGTTGGAGAATACCATAAATCAACCCTAATCCCATAAAATTCAACTGGATCTTCAAGCTTACTACGGTTAAAAGTGTTTTTGTAAGGTCTGTGGCAAATGTCGTTTAAAAACCTGTTCGAATGAACATGAAAAATTAAAAAAATTAAATATTGCATACCATATAGTCAAGATTGTGCAAGTAGTGCCAACACGAACATGCTGGTTGCCAATGCAACAAGTGACCATACTAGAGGGGTAAGTACATGCCATGTCTTAAGGGTCTTTTGTGATGCTAGGCAAAACATTAGGTTAAACGAGAAACAATACAATTCAATCACAATCAACAATTAAATCAATCAACAACGCTACTTCGTAAATGACAAACATATTAGATTTTTACTGAAGTTAGTGTGGAGAGATTTAAAAAATAGTTTATAAATGAGAAAGGGAGAAAAAGAATATCATAGTGTTGCATGCATAGATTTCTATCTACAGTTATGATTAGTTCATTATGAAATAAAACTATTCATAAATTAAAATTCTACTGATTTTTATCTCTGTTTGCTTTAGCTCATTAAGTCGTAGCAATTTTCTTTCTTTCAGCAAAACTACCAGATCAATCAAGAATATTCTAGAATATTGAACTGATCATTGATCGTATGGATCCTCACTTATTTTATACAGGGTGTACCAAGTTCGACGGCCTATTAGGCGATTCTGGAGAGCTGGACCTATTTGAAATCTGAAAATTTGGATGATGTTATTGATTATTAGATCTACCGATCTAAATTTTTTTTTGAGCCTGACCACTTTCAGTTATACAGGGAGTAAAAAAAATGTTCAAAAATTTTCGTTTCGGTTTTTTTGTTTTCGAATTTGATAGAGTATGCGATTCTGAATACAGTCGTGCTCAAATTGTTGCAAACTGAAGAAAAAAGGGAGATAAAAGTATTCGGTATTATGTTTGTTATTTCTTATACAGATATCTTAAGCATAAACTGTTTTCACGTTTTTGTAGTCGAAGACAGTGGGAATATTGTACATTTTTAGAATTTTGAAAAACTCGTCACAGGGTGTTCCAAATGTTGGGACGAAAATTGGGATCAAGATTGGACAATAACTCTCGTTTTTCAAATTAGAACCCTATTTTTTTATGATTGCGTTAGATTCTGCGAAGAAAAATGATGATAATGTTTTAACATGTAGATGATCCTAAATTTAATATTTCTTGACTTATTTAGGATTTTCTGATTTTAAGTCGTACGTAGTGTCAAATTCATGAAATCTGTTCAAAATCTACAATTATAATTATAATTCAGAAAAGAGGTGTGTCACTAGTGAGTTATTGGAATAATTTATTTTCTATGACCAAGGTCATTGTTGATTTGAAACAGATTCTATGAATTTGACGCTATACGACATGAAATCAGGAAATCCTGAATAACTCAAGAATTATTAACTTTAGGAGCTTTATCATGTTGAAACATTATCATCATTTTTCTTCGTACAATCCAACGCAATCATAAAAAAATATACTATATCAAATTCAAGAACAAAAAAACAGAGAAAAGAATTTTTGAAATTTTTTTTTTCACTCCCTGTATAACTGAAAGCGGTCAGGCTCCGAGAATATTTTACCTCGGTAGATAATGTCAAACAATATCATAATCTCAATTTTCAGATTTCAAATGGGTCCAGTTCTCCAGAAACTCCTAATAGGCCTTCGAACTTGGTACACCCTGTATAACAAAGAGTTTGTCGTCTCTTGCCAGAATTACGACCTCTTTCTGAAAGATAACCAGAAAAATGGTATTTTTGTGTGATGTTGCGATGCTGCTATTTTTTTAGGTAGGTTCTTGCTCGATCTTACTTACAAACAATTCTGAATTAAAACTTTTTTGAGAAATTCTGAATTTTCACAAATCAGGAGCTGAGAAATCTTTCCAAATGAAAATGAAAGATGTTCAAAAGGATTGTAACTGCTATATTGAGTTCAGTCACAATCAAGAAACCACCCTTTTCATCATTCTGGTGTACTGCAAAATTTTTTTCAATGAATATAGTTGAATGATCTGGTACAGCTTTATTCATAGAGCCAAATGTTCAAATGGGAGTAACATCTGCTTGAAAATTGCACTTATTAATTAATAATTTTTCAATTAAACTTGGTTTTTTATTGAAGTTGAAGTAGGTACATCTCGATTTTCCGTAAAAACCCTACAAACTAATCTAGTGAATAGTATAGTTTTTAATAGCTGGACTTTAATATTTTTCTTCAGTCTTTAGTTTCTCGGGATAATTGAAACCAGTGAAATACCTTCCATACGTCTGTACCTCAGACACAATCTCATACAAAAAAATAAAAGTTCACTTTTCCCTGAGTTTTCTAATTAGCCAAAATCCAAAATAACATAATAATGAGAAAGTAAGATGCGAGTTGTTGAGAGGTGAGAGATTGCAAGACTTTTGGACTCAAACTATCCTTATTAAGTAAAATTGATAAGTTCAGACTTTCTTATTTCCCTCGTGGAAATAATCCAAGTTCTCTGAAATAACCACTCCCGAAACGCTTCACTCCTATTTCGTAAAAACTACCCTAATTTCCGATTGCGCTTCCCGACTCAAAATCCTAACTGAATAACAAGTCAAAATTGATTTTTTTGTACTGGAAATAATTCAACAGATGTTGAGAAGTGTTACAAATTCTGAAATTAAAAATCATTCAATTCTGATATACAGTACCTGAAATATAGTCGAATGAAATTTCGGTCAGAATGAATAAATCATCGTATATATTGGCAAGAAAAGATGGGAGACATTTCCAAGTTTTCTTCGTTTTCTTCAACTTCAATAAAGAAACAATTCAACTAACATTGGAAGAGTTAATGATGAATAAAGTGCAGTTTTCTAGGAGATGTTTGACCTCGACAAAACCTGAGCAAAATCTGAAAAGCATTAAAATAAAAAAAAACAATCTTTTGTGTCATCATGCACACTATAGGTGAAAGAGATGCTAAGCCATTTCCTAAAAAACGTAATTCAAATTATTTTCAACAGGTTTTGTCATTCTGCTGCATGAATTCGGCGTTTCTCCCATTCTACTAAAAACTAAACTCAAATTCAAGTCAATATTGTTAAAAAGCACTAATCGAACACAAGCAGGAGAAAGACAACAAAAGACCACATACCTGATTCATCTTCACTCAACTCTGCCCCCTCTTCGTGTAAAGCCACATCTGATCCACTAGAACTCCCCACTCCCCTCCTCAATGCTCCTTTCAGAGCCGGACTTCGATGGCTGTCATCTTCAGAATCAGAGTCCATGGTGCTGCTCTTGGTCGAAACCACCGATACCGGGGATGTTATAGTTTCTGTTACTTTGGTCTCTTCGAAATGTATGGGAGATACAGCGTTTGGTTCGTTTTTCAACACAGGTATTTTGCTTTTGGAGGTTATTTCCAGGATGTGGGGAGGTATATTCTCCTCGATTTTGGTTGGATCCATGCTTTCTTTCGTTGTTATCCGAGTTACAGTCGTTTTTACTATGGGATCTGTGACGACTGTTGTTTGCACGATGTGTTCTCCTTGGTCATCCCAGTTGAAGTCTTGAGAAAGCTTCACGAACTCCTTCAAGGGGTCTTTTGAATGTTTTTTTATAGTTTTCACCTTGCCATCTTTGGTACTGATGGGAATCCTGCTGAGCAAATCGTTCTCAGGGGATGAACAGTCGTGGTTCCTTTCTTCTAGAACGTTGGACTCGGAAGAATGTTCGGTTTTCTGGATTTGGATAGATTGTGGTGAATGTGCTTCGCCTGTTAAAGATTCTATTTCTTTCTGGATGAAGGTTAAATCTTCTGGAAGAGCTTTGCCCAAAGGTAAGGGACTTGAAGCCTCGTTCTCTAAGAATTTAAAAGCCTCCTCGCTTCTCTCCTGGGCGTTGGATATCGAGTCATCCTTCAAGCTTTCCAGATTATCCAGAGTATCTTCAGTCGTATTCTTGATATCATCGAGCAAACTGTCAGACTTCTCGTCGTAATTCGACTTCAGATCGTTCACCGTGTCCTCAGCTTGCTTGATGACCTCAGACAGCTGATGTTCAACGTCTGTCCTCAGAGTTGCGAGGTTGCCGTCTTCGTTTTTTCTCGGAGATTTCGCGTTTATGCAGTCCAAGTCTATGACGTTGGAGACGTGATCGTCCTTACGACTTGGGATGATTATGTCGTCGTCTGGGAGGAAGTCGTTGCGTTCTTGGTGGAGGAAGGTGAGGGTGTCCCCCACGTTTTTTTTGAGGATCTCGATCGGGTCGATGAGGGGAGCCTTCTTGGGAGTGGAGGAAAATACTGGATCTTCGCCGTTTATTCCTTGGGAAAAATTGAAAACTACTGAGTTTGCCTTCGAAGCCTTGGCTAAGAACTGGTGCAATTTCAAGAAAGAAACCCAACTATGCTAAACCCAAAATCAAGCCAAATCCTTCACCTCATGAGTCTACAAATCTACAGGAGTTTAATCCCAAGCAAAAATATTAAAATGGGCATGAGTTGAGAACAAAATAACCTAAACGTAATAGCCAAGGTTTGTTAAAACAGCGAAACCGATTCTTTTGAGACTCGTATACTAGAAACGAATTATTTCTCCATGAATCAAAGATATTTCGTTTAATTGTTAGGATAAAAACTTCAAACTTACTTTCTGTTTTTGTGTGTTGGTGGAATTCTGCTGGGCTTGGAGGTGGGGTGTAGGAGTTGTAATCTTTGTTCTCGTTTATCACTTCAGGTTCGTTCGCGAGTTGGTTCGTTCTTATCTTGAAGATTTTTTGATTTGCGTTCGGTGAATTGTTCCCATTGTCCAGAATTTCGTTATCTACATGTCCGTTTGTTTCACTTACGACTATCTGTTTTTCTATGCTACCAATTTCTGGAAAAATGGAAAGATCAGAAATAATTCGTGTGAGGAATTTTTCTATGTTTATCATTCGATTTTGATGCATGTGAATTATACTGCTCCACCAAAGTTAAATAAAGTAGATGAACAAGATTCCCAGAATATAATGCCAGTGGTGAATTTATCAAACGTGCGAAGTTTCAAGAGCATAGCTCGTTGACTTCAGATTTTATAGATATCTAGAAACCCCCGATTTCGTAACTCACTCACTGATGATCATAAAAACTGTTAGGGTACTTCCTGATGTACTATCAAGTTGAAGTTTGATATGTGAGCTGGTTTCAGTACACAAAGAACGGAAAAATTCTTAAACTTAAAACTGTGACCCCCCCAACCCTTAGAACCAGGGGATCTATGAGTTTGTATGAGACTTCCGCCAATTTTAATGCTAGTGGTCTGAAAATTGACCAGGACTGCTTGTTATAAATGTAAAAAAAAATATTCAAGAATTGTCAGGGAAAATTACCCCCACATTTTGAATAAGGGGATAAAATAAAGAGCTCGTAAAACGCCTCATGTGTATTTACTCCAAATACAATTTCCCTGTAATAACCACAGTTTCCATTGTGCAATTTCCCGTTGTGATCATTGTATAATGATCGCAGCTTGAACCTAGGTAGGTAAATGTATACAGGGTGTACCAGGTTCGACGGCCTATTAGGCGTTTCTGGAGAACTGGACCTATTTGAACTTTGAAAATTGGGATTATGATATTCTTTGGCATTATCTACCGAGCCAAAATGTTCTTGAAGCCTGAATACTTTCAGTTTAACAGGGAATGAAAAAAAAAATTTCAAAAATCCTTTTTTCTCTTTTTTTCTTTACGAATTTGATAGAGTATTCAATTGTGAATACATTTGTATTCAAATAGTTACATTCGTCATAATATTTTTCAAAATATCGAGAAAAAACTGAGATAAAAGTATTCGGTATTATGTTTGTTATCTCAAATCTAGATATCTTAAGCACAAACCGTTTTCACATTTTCGTAGTCGAAGACAAAGGAAATATTGTACATCTCAAGAATTTTGGAAAACTCGTCACAAAGTGTATCAAGTGTTGGGTCAAAAAATGGGATTAATATTGGCCCATAACTTTTGGTTTCTAAATAAGAACCCTATTTTTTTATGATTGTACGAAGAAAAATGATGACAATGTTCCAACATGTTAATGCTGTTAAAATTAATAATTCTTGGATTATTCAGGATTTCCTGATTTCATATCGTACGTACCTTCAAACTCATAGAATCTGTTTCATATCAACAATGACCTTGATCATAGAAGTTAAATTATTCAAATAACTCACTAGTGACACACCTCTCTTCTGAATTCATTTATCATTGTTGATATGGAACAAATTTCATTAATTTGACACTACGTACGATATAAAATCAGAAAATCCTAAATAACTCAAGAATTATTAATTTTAGGAGCATCAACATGATAGAACATTATCATCATTTTTCTTCCCAGAATCCAACGAAATCATGAAAAAATAGGGTTCTAATTTGAAAAACGAAAGTTATTGGCCAATCTTGATCCCAAGATCTTTCATATCTATAAGGCGCTTATTTATATGTATAAAAACCTATATGAATATAGACAATGTATTTCCATGCACAACTACAATACAAGAAACATCAACATTTGCTACCCGAATCATAGATTAACTGTAACAAAACAACATCCCAATTACGTTCGTATTAGATTGTTTAACTATCTTCCTGAGAACCTGAATAGAAGCAATAACTTGAGAACTTTTGAAAAGGGTATTGAAGAATTTTTAATTCAACTGGAACCATATTCTGTTGAAGATTTCTATGATAGTGATAGGGTATAACTACATGTATTTTTCCTTATTTTTGTGACCATGTTGTCATTTGATGTAGACATTCCTTGTTAATTGAATTCTTTGAGAAATGAGGTATCATTATTATCATTATAGTTTCTTCATCAGTAAGTATAATTCTAGAAGAAACGAATAAGAGCATGAAGCCTGTGGCTGTTGTCACATAATTTCTGAGCTTCCTCAATATTTGTGGGGCAGTATATTTCGATCAGTCTGCTATTATTCACACTGACGACTCCCAGATAAAACGTTTGACATATTGCCTTTCTGTGTATGGCAAGTGTTTCACCCAATTCAATAAAAACTTACCTGATCTCTCACTCCTATCTAAAGTATCATCAAAAACAGCCACGTTCCCCTTCAACGACCCCAGAGTACCATCCCTCCTCAAGGAGGAATCCCTAGAACCAATCTCCTCCCGAAGAGCATCGAAACCAGATTGATCTAACCTCACTTTGGCCAAAGCCCTCTCCATATCGTCAGTCACTAATTCAACGTTACAAATGCATTTGTCTATCACGTCCTGTCTGCCTATTTTTCTTAGGGCTACCTCCAGCTGATTGCCGGTTGCTTTGTTGGCTTTTTGCCTGAGCCACAGCCTGAACATTATCATGGCTTGCTGTGGTTTGTTCTCTGGGTATTCTTGCTTGATTATTTCAATGTCCGATGGTGGTATGTCCAGTTCGGCGGCTAATTTTTCCCAATCTTCGTCCAGGAGGTTGCAGATATCGGACAGTTTGAAGTCAGCCCTGTGGATTGTGTCTGGTTTACCTGGAAAACAATAATTATGAACATGAATTACTGGTAACGTCCACGTTTTTAATAGTGGAAAAATATTCACAGGAATTTGGACAAAATATATCAATTTAATTTCGTATTAATACATTGCCAACGTTTCGAATCTTATGTGATTCTTTTTCAAAGCTCGTATTTTCATGGAATTAAATTTGTTTCGTTTTACTAAAAATTTGACCGTTTTGATTCTGATTATGACTTTCTTTCAAAAGGAATTTACGTCCATTTCTTTGTCAGTTAGTGAAGGTATATGATATAATACTTACTGATACCTCCGTGATGAAGGTAACTGTGGTCCTTATCTAACGCAAGAAGATCGGAGTGTGAATCAGGAAGAACTTCTCTGGGTAAAACTAAATTCAAAGTGCAGAGTGGTGTTTGGTTGGGTTCTCCTCTTGCAACTTTGGCATCATTCATAAAGATGAGTCTTCCTGCCGCATTCTCATCCTTGAATAAGATAGACAGTCTGAGTTATTCGATGAAGATCAGATCATTATTTCCATATCATAAAGTTTATTTCAGTTTATGATATAGCTCAACAGGGAAACACCTTGGGAAAAATAGTATATAACATTACTAGCAAGGTATGAGGGTTTTTACTGGCGAATGGAGGATATAACTGTTACCTCCTTGTGCCAGTAAAACTCATTACCTTGCGTGTATTGTTTTATATTTTATTTGTTTCTCATTAGTAAAAATGTTAGATAAATTCCAAAAAAATCCCAATAATTTGTCGCAAATGTCGTAAGCTATGGAAGCGTTGCCATGTCTGTTTATTTTCCTTTACATTTGTTTCGGCGAAAGCGAAAATGAATGGACCAAAAGAAATTATTGAGGCAGCCAGCAGTGTAGCATCAAGTTTATTACCTGCAAAATCAGCTTCAAGGTACGAGCGAGAATACGACGACTTCAAAAAGTGACAAAACAAAAATAGTGTGATTGGGGTAACTAAAGATGTTTTGTTGGTCTACTTGAATCAACTATCAGCTAGATTCAGCCCTAATACTTTATGGGCAAGATAATCTATGCTGAAAAGCTGCTTGGAAATGAAAGAAAATACCCCTGTTAGCAGGTTTGTTTTCCAAAAACGGCCAAGGTATTAAGTAACGAAGAGGCTGAACAATTTCTTCTACATGCTCCTGATGATCAGTGGTTGCTGGCGAAAATTGTAAAAATATTTGGGATTTTTGGATGTTGTCGATGTGACGAAATTCTCTCCTTACATGAATGATGTAGAAGAAAAATTTCACAACAAGAAGATTCACCATAACCGATGATGGCTGCAGCTTCAAGCCCTGCATGTTATACAGAAAATATGTAAATCTTTTGCCTCCTAGAACAGAAAGCCTGATTTTTTTTTGACATACCGACATGGAAAATGCATTTCCTTTAATGCTGGCCAGCACACTATTGGTGGTGTCCCAATGCAAATAGCGGAATATTTAGGTTTAAAAGACGCAGAGTTATACACCGGCCACTCTTTTCGCAGAACTGGAGCCACTATGGTTGCGGATTCGGGTGGAGATAATTTAGCACTAAATCGTGAAGGAGGGTGGAAGAGCACCGAAATTGCGATGTGTTATGTCGATGATTCGGTCAACAAAAAAATCGAAATGTCTAGCAAATTATTTGGTAGTAAGGAGAGTACAAATGTTCTGCAGTCCTCGAGTTCAGCGGTTTCTGAGTCAACAGATGGTTCATCATCAGTATCAACTCTTTCATCATAAAAAATCTGTGTTACTGAAGATAACAATTGTACCATGATTTTCAACATATATGGCGATAAAACAAAATTTTCTAATGTAAATAATACTACTTACTTGTAAAAATTTTGCAAGTTAACTGTCAGTTTTACAAGAAAGTGACTTGATAAAATAAACTTTCTTGATTAATATTGTGTTTTTGGAAACTGACGTTTACAAATGAGAAACAAATAGACATAGTAGGTACGCTACTGGATTGCTATGAAAAAAGTATCTCTATAATGTTTTCATTACAACATCCTAGCACAAACAGAAACGGAGATAATGACCGAAGTTGAAATAGCCCAAATTTTAGTCTTTAACCCGAAAACAATAGAAGATAAAGGAATGGAGTTGATGGCATCATCAGTTTCTCTCAAAAAGAAAACTGTAATGTGCCATTAATTTTTCTCTATCTCGTTGGGTTAAAAAGTTGTAGTACAGGTATCCCCAATTTTTCCCACCCTGTACCTTAATTTTACTTTCGAGAGACTCTTTTTAAGGGATGAAAGGATTATCTTGACAGTCTGGCAAGATTTTCTTCGAATGCTCCAAACCATTCCGTAATTAAATTTAAAAAAAAATTTTCCTTACCACATCTTTGACTCGCATGGTGAAAGCCAGTCTGTTTTCCCTGAAAGCCTTGAATCCCAGCTTCAGCTGATCGCCAGACTGAAGGACAGGCACCAAGTTTCCCGTGAATTCCAGGAATATGTCTTTTCCTTCCAACACTTCAACATCGCGACTTTTGGCTATTTCGGTGAACTGCTCTTGATGCTCCAAAGTTTTGTCCTCTTTGTCGTCAGTCATGCAAAACACTCGGATCCTGCACTCCAACTGGTTGACCCTCTTGGCAAAAACCACGAAGTTGGCCATGAAAGGAGCGTGGGTCGACTGGAACATTCATTTTTTTCTCTCATTTGTTTTTTTTTTTTCAATTTTTGAGCTATTGCATAGCTTTCATCTCAGGCTTTGAGCCCGGCGACCGAATGTAGAAATTCCGTAGCGAAAAAACCTAACACAGCCGTGTATCGTCGGTTCAGTTCGGCAGATTTCGGCACGGTGTTTGGGTGCTTGCGACTAGACGGATGCGTGCAGCCACTCTAGCTGTGCAAAATGGAGTCGGCAATCTCGCTGTTCCCATTGAATTACGAACGGCAAGAATTTCATTAACATCGGATAGAAAATGTATAGCCAAACGCATATTAAATCACATTCTCAGGAACTCGTCTATGTTGCACTCTCTCAGGTGACTGATATTAAAAAATTGTATATTACGACAAAAAATTATAATTCAGCATTTAAGTTTTATCTTAATCGAAGGCAAGCTGCATCGACTGCATCTTTGTTGCAAGAATTCAAAAGACTGTCTTCCAATAGTGTTCAGACGATAGCTCAAAGTGTCTTAGATTTCATTAGTAATAGAAATGGCATTTCAATAATGACTTCCAATGGCCAAAGTCTACATAGTCACGAATACGATGTGCAAGATTCAGTTACGAGACAAAAAAGTTTGTTACTTATTACCGAAACATGCATGACGCGTGATAATCCGATTGAAATACCTAATTTCAATTGTATTGTTCAATTCAAACGAGATACTGTTCCAAAAGGTGGGGTAGCTATTTACCAAAATAGTAATGAAGTTACTAATATTATGACTCCGAATATTGAAATAAATTTTGAAGACGTTAGCGTTGTTAATGTTAGACGCTCATTTGTTGGAGATATTTGTGCATGCTTCTGCAAACTTAGAAATGGCCTACACATAGTCATGGTAGCAATTTACATTTCTCCGAATCCAAAATTAGACGAGGCAGAGCATTTTATTCATCGCACTTTACTGGAGTACACTGAAGAAGGGTCGAAAATACTTGGTACAAATGGTGATAAATTCCTACTTATCTTGGCTGGCGATTTCAACATAAATTTCGCTGATGAAAAATCAGAGCGGTTGACAACTTTTCTTCCGGAAAAATTTAATTTAAAAATGAATAATGATCCATAAGAATCCACAACAAAATATGGGACGACTATTGAGGCGGTATTTTTTAGACATTTAGAAGACATTAAGTCTCAAACTTATGTTTCTTATTTCAGTTACCATAAACCTATAGTTTCAATGATAAAAACTCCTGAATATCTTACATGTATTGTAAGATAAATAAATATTTTAAAACAACAATATTATCTTCTTATTTTTGAATAGATGCTATGCAATAGCTTTACCGCGGCAGTCCTCGAGTGCCACACGTGTTTTATTTTTTTCCGTTTATGATGAGGTCTTCTTCGATACCATGCAAAAGGTACTTCAAGTTCAAGGAAAGAATTTTAATTCCAATTTGAATATTTGTCTCACCTGAGTATACAATTCCGTCGCCATTTTGGCAGCATCCGAAACATTTCTGCAGTCCATCAGCCAGAACCTTGCAGAAACGGTTGTGGTAAATGAAACACATTCCTTGACGAATGTCAAAGGGGTAGATCCTGTCACATCCTCCCAGACAGCTTTGTTCTGACCTCCTGTTCGCAACACAACATATTAATAAAAGAATAATCGATCTAAAATAAAGAAAATAAACAGAAATCATATTGAAGCGTATTTGTTGCCGATGCATGATACTTCTGAAGCACTGAACTTCTTGAACTCATTGATTCATTAAACCCAACCAAGTGACACGGTATGAACCTCATCTGCAATGATCTTAGTTGAAGCGCATTTCAAAGGTTAATTAGTTGATATGTCATAAATTCTAGGGATTTATGATGATAGGTGCGTTTAGTGCAAAATTCTAACAAGTTTTCCTGGCAGGGCTTTTGAACTTTGACATTACTCTGAAAAAAGTAGGGAGATCATTTATTATTACACAAATGTGCTTAGTTTGCAAATTAGAAAATTCCAAAGCATCCAGCGTTGTCACAATCATTCATGAAGACCCTGTATGATATTTCATCACAAGGTATTCGATTCAAAGTTCAAAATTCAACAGCCCTCCAATTAAAAACCTTTTATCTGTGCTGCTAATATGCACATTTTCAATTCTCCACACTTATTTCCAAAGAGAAATTTATAAATTGATAGGCACGCAATTTTTAATATACCGAATTATGCAATATCAGAATGGAAAGAGTAAAATACCTCATTCCGGTAAAAAAAAAGGATTATGTACCTAAATTCCAAATCTGGGAAAAATTCTAAACTGAAATAAAACATTGACAAAAGTGAAAGTTCGGAACAATAACGAAAATAATTAACAGAAGAGGGTTAAATATCAAACTTTAAAAAATTTACTAAAAAGGGCCGATTTCACCAACATTCAAACCAAGTTCAAGTTTCACTTATCTCCGTTAGAAACAATGTTCAATTTCATCAAGAATATACAGATGAAGAAAATTCTTATGGAAACATGGGAATATGAATGTTAAATTCGAATGAGCTCAGATTCCAGTAGAACAGTGGAAGAATCGAAATAAATAGAATTTATTTTATTTTCAAACCAGTTTCCGTGAAAAAGAATACTGAATACTAATTCCCACAGAAAATTATTTGTGTCATTCATTTAGGCAACAAATATCATTTACAACAAATATGAAATCACCCAAAGAGCGTTTGGAATGTTACTGATTCGATTAGACACTTCGCGTACCATACGTTGTGCTCTACATCCCCACCCAACCGAATCTGTCGGCCCAGCCATTTATTCGATATCACTTCCTTCTGAGGTTTTTATTCTGCCACTGTTCCACTAGAATATGGCCCTGTTCGAATTTACTATAGAAACTGTGATGTTTCCAATTCTATTTTCCCGATCTGTATATCAAGTTAAGACCTTATCAACTCACTGATTTTGGTCGTTTATACATTTTTACTTCAGTTAACGTTTGGTTTATAGGTATTGCAATTTAGAGACTACAAGAATTTCAATTGACTTTGATGGTATGTATACAGCAGTAGATCTGATGTTCTACGATACGATTTCTAAATGATTCTTCAATGAATAGGCGAAGTTTAGAAATATGATGTAGGTTTCAGAAAGGCTTCAAGGCTATACTTGAAATAACACATTTATATTTAAAATGGGGAATTCTTTGAATCGATTTCTTATAAATTTTTTCTACGCCAAATTTATGTTCTGAATTTTGAATGATTTTTTAGTTGAATCCAATGTTTTTTCTTCCGCATTTTTTCTGTTGTCATATTTTGAGTAATTGCTCAAAAAAGATGATATTATGAAAATGTTATCCATGCTTTCATTGTTCTGGCCGAATACTAAGCACAATGTATAGAGACAAGCTTTGTTGCCATACTTGCTTCCTGAATACGAGTACGGTGCATAATATCATCTACAAAGCGTAGCTTAGAAATTTAAGCCAGCTTTTACCACTTTGAAATCGCTGCATACAGGCATAGTTTGGTGAAATTGGCCCAAGTCTATTGAGTTGAGCTTAGTTTTAAAGTGAGAGAATGGGTATTACTGTCACAAATTCATGGGAATCAGATAATATCAATGTGTCATTATGAACAGCACACATTTTCAGGGTTGGTGAATACATCCAAAATTTGGAAATGAGTGTGGAGTTTTAGTAACATACGTAAGCATGAGCTCAAATGAAAATTAGTGAATGGAACTAAATTTACCTGTTTTAGTTCCTTTACGAAGCATGGATATTAAGAGTGGTTTGCAATAGTAAAGACAACATCGATTCAAGTAATCAACATGCTCTAAACAACAATATTGTTCTCCAGTAGCATAATTATACTGACACTATAATATCTATTTCATGTAACTTCACTACTAAATGAATAACAGTATTAAATAATACAACACATACACATCTAATCGATTGAATAGGTTTAATGAATTGAATTTGAAAGGGAGTGTAGTCACACAAAATTCAATATCAGTAAGTCATGATTTGAAATTGTTTAAAAATATCGGAACTTATATGAAACTAGTTAACTAGTTTTCAGTTGAAAAATAATGAATGAATCATTCGCAATAAAATGTTTATATTTATATATGCAATCAAGATATTGAATTAATCAACTGTGAGAATCGTGTTTAATTATCTACCAGGTGTTTGGAAAACAATTTGGAATATAAAAAACCCAGAAGTAAACAGACCGAATAGAGAAAAAATCTTTCGTCTTTGGGGTCTTATATTTGACTCCTAAGGTCTCAAGCAACAGGTCAACAACCATGAATAAATATTCAAACAATGTGGGATGAATGTATCTGAATTTTTTTCAGTAAAAAAAATTTTCTTTTGTGATATCAACAGAGTCTTATTGTTGAGTGTCGGCATCACGTTAACTCTTCACATATGCTAACAAATGGAGCTTAGTCTGTTTTTGCATATAAACCGATTTCGATTTCAAATTTACTGAAATTGTATTGGTGTCAACGATTGTGGAGATTTAGATTTTTTTATGAGTCATAATTTACCTGTTATGGAGCAGAGTAATCGCAACGTGGGAGCAGAACCTGAGTATTGATTGATCATGCCTTGAGTATGAGCTCTTGGAGCTGGTAGACTCAACGTTATTGCCTTGTGGAATTTTCTTCGCCTTGGTTCGACAGTTACAATCGGTGATATTGCCACCCCATGACCAAGGAGTTTGGATACTAGCTCGGACTCGATAGCTTGAGCCTAGAAAAATAAAACAAACTCATTTCAACAATTCGAGAATGATGAGATCCAAACCAAAAAAATCTTAATATACAAAACTAAGTCGGCCATTTTGTTGGTTACACCATTTATAACTCAAGATTGAATGAACTGTTTGTTATGAAAGATATTTTGTTGGATTCTTCTACGGCGGGGTCAACATAAAATAATAAAACTCTGAAACATTTCATGAAATGGTGTCGCTACGGTACATTTTCTAATAATATTAACGCATCTGTGTCCATGTGTTATTACACCTATCTTTCTTCCGAACACTACGAAAAATTTTATAACGAAATATTCTGAACATTCAACATTCTACAATTGATTATCGCCATTAGATTGCAATCATAGATATAAAAAGTTATCTAAATTTATAATGGCAAAGTAAATGTGTATTTTGAGTTGCCTAAACGTCCGAATCAAGACATTGATATTTTCTATCGAACACACAAAAATACAATGGGTGTGTCCAAATGACTTCATTTGAAGCAGATATGATTAAAGGACGTGGATTCAATCCAACATTCAAGGTAAGAAAATAATATTAACATTAATGATTTCAAATCACTTATTTTGTCTTTCCTGTCCGCTATTTAGATCCAAGGCCAGATTCACCATCGAATTGGATCATTACAACCATTTGAAGATACACATCATAAATTCCTCCAAATTTACTTCATATAAGCAATATGGATGATCAACGTCAATCAATTAATGCAGATGTGAGAAGAATAATTCTTCAAGATCTGCAGCAACTACTTCATGAACATCATGCATTGGTTCGATTGTTTAAAACTGCTTTGGAACATATGCCAAGTGACAATCACAAGATTATGATTAGAGCAGATAAACGACCTGTTGGAGCACATGACGCCAATTCAATTCCCCTACAATAAAAGAAGTGGCAATTGTGACTGTAGGTGGAAACTTGGAAACGCATGATATTGTTCTTACGCGTGGCAATACTGGAGAATTCCAACGAATATATGAAACACCCCGTTCATACGATGTTCTACAATACGCGCTAATGTTTTGGAGAGGTGATGATGGATATTACTTCAATAAGATGATAAATCCATTGAATGGTGAGTACCTTTATTAAAATTTAAAATGTCTACTTAATACAAATTTGAATTATTTGATTTTAGGCCAAGAAACCACCAGAAAGTGAGCTCGATGAATTATTATTCATTTCGTTATAATGCTAATAATTATTTGCTGCGATTTCGTCGACTGTTGCAGCAGTATTTTGTGGACATGTATTGTGAAACGGGCTGATCCGGCAGACTTCGTACTGCCTCAATCGATAAATAAAAAAGCAACTTTAATATTATAATAAACTATTATGGTATAATGTTGGCCAAGAAGTGTTTAGAATCATTTCCTATCTCAGAAACTAAAGAGCGTAGGGGATCTGGTGGTGGGACCAATTGTGGCAATTGGCAATTAGATGAGGTAGATGACCCGGCGAATTTTGTTTAGCCTTAGAGGTGAATAAAGTGGTACTAACCATTAGTTTTTTTAGGAGGGAAATATATTAGAAAGTAAAAATTATACAAAAAATTTAATTGCATTGAAATAAGTATGTACATTGTTATTCATGCATCAAAAGAATTCGCTTTATTTAAGAGGTGAAGAGGAAACTTTTTTCAATATTTTATGCATTGAGGCAGTACGAAGTCTGCCGGGTCAGCTAGTAATTGAAGTATAGTGTACTACTATACGGCGTAGAAGCGTGGACATTGAAGTTGAACACTTTGCGCCGACTAGAGAGCTTTGAGAGCTGAGGATTCAGTGGAAAGATCATGTTAGGAATGAGGAAGTTGTGAGAAGGATGAACATGGATCGAGAACTTCTTGAGATGATTAAAAAGCGTAAAACGTCATATCTTGGGCACGTACTCAGAAACGAAAAATATAACCTCTACAGCTTATTATGGAGGGAAAGATCAAGGGCAAACGGGGTCCTAATAGGCGACAGATGACATGGTTGAGGAATATAAAAGATTGGACTGGCTTAGATTTTCACACACTAATAAGGAGGGCACAATCAAGGAAAAGTTTGCAGAAGTCATCGCCAGCCTTCGCTAGAAGACGACACCTGAAGAAGAATGCCCTATACAGGGTGGCCATTTGAAAACGAAACAGACGAGATTACAGACGAAATAAATTTTTTTGATAGAAATGATCGGACAGGTCGATTTCTGTTTCGAGGGGAACAACTTAAGATGTAGGTTACCGACGCATAGCGCTTCAACCCTTGCTACTACAACTCTCACCCCCAATTTTTGAATAGAGAAGATGGGGTGAGTGATACCTCATTTGAAAGGTATTTTTATACTGATTTCAGCACAGTAATTGTTTTTTCATTTTATGCATTAGTTCTCGAAATACAGGGTGGCCATTTGAAAACGAAACAGACGAGATTACGACGAAATAAATTTTTCCGATAGAAATGCTCGGACAGGTCGATTTCTGTTTCGAGGGGGACAACTTATACTGATTTCAGCACAGTAATTGTTTTTTTCATTTTATGCATTAGTTCTCGAAATATTCTTGATTAAGCATCTGAAAATGAAGTGGTGTTTTCATGGCACTTGTAGTGTTTTTTGTGAAAAACCTTTCAAATGAGGTATCACTCACCCCATCTTCCCTATTCAAAAATTGGGGGTGAGGGTTGTAGTAGCAAGGGTTGAAGCGCTATGCGTCCGTAACCTACATCTTAAGTTGTCCCCCTCGAAACAGAAATCGACCTGTCCGAGCATTTCTATGTAAAAAATTTATTTCGTCTGTAATCTCGTCTGTTTCGTATTCAAATGGCCACCCTGTATATTCAGAAGTATACATACAATTTTAATATATTTGATTTTGTGAGACTGTATAACCTAAGCTTGGAGCTTTATGTTACACAGCATCTCTCAGTTATCGAATAATCACTACTGCAAACAAACCAAGTATTTACAATCAAACGATCCGCTCGCATAAGAACGCAGTATGGAAATGAAGAAAACAAGTATATCATTCATGACATAACACTCAAAAATTTCTGGAAATGTTCTTTAACGTATTGTAATATTCTTTTTTTACTATCCTTGTTTTTTGTGTTCATCTCAATGAAGGGGACAATATTTTATAGAATTTTGGTCCGAGATATTGAAAACTTCGCTGTAAATGGTCTTGAGAATGAGTGGCACAAGTAATTTTGGTTCATAGCAATGTCTCGTGGAAAAACCATGTATTATGGAATTTTTCCCAAAGTTTATTATTATTTATTCAATCTACATGTTTGGAATACAATAAATTCATTTCCACTGTGTAGTTTGATTACCAAAGAGAAATTCTTCATGTAGAAAAGACTATATTTTTTAAATTTGATAGAAAAAATACACAAGATCAAAATTGACCCTACCATACCCTGAACGTGAATTTAAAGCAGCATACCAGTTAAGGGTTAAAGGATTAAAAATGCTGTCGAAGATTGTTACTTACTTGCAGGCCAACTCTTATTTTCTTCGTTAATGCGTTGGGTGGGAATACCGCTTGAACCAGTGGAACTGCAGTACTAGATACTGTACCACCGTCAGGTCCTATAGCGTGTATCTCCTGTCGAATTCTGGACACAACAGCGAAATAGTGGGGGAAGTCGTTGGTCAAGATGCGAGTTATCCTGTTGGTGTGCAGGTCCTCTATTTGACTGAGCTCTGAAAATTTCGGTTTCGATTATTTTTTTCTCGGATGTTGGGCAAGTTCTAACCTTCTCCGTCAAAACTGTGGTTCAGAACGTCTTGAACAGCTTCTTCGTTGGATTCCAGAGTGTGTTCTTTCCAGGTTTCCCCGTTTTCAGAGCGCAAAACCACGATTTCCCGCTGTTTGCCTCTCAGCGAAGCGAAATGAGGCACTTCGATAATCACTGGTCTAAAAAAAATTTTTGATTATTGACAGAAGCGAAATTCAATTATTATAAAGCAGTTGTTTGATCGTGAACTGAATAAACGTTTTCAAAACTTGCTAACTCCTATTTGTTATCACGCAGCGAAAATGCTGGGTGCGTGCCCAAAAAAAACAAAGAAGATGAAGTATAAAGAAGAACTATTTAAAAGTTAAATCTGCTTATTTCAATAGTAACCTTGATATTTTGAAAGGGACTATTTAAGGGATGATACCGAATGTGTTCGATGTAAGTAAATATATGAATGTTAAATTCGAATGAGCTGCGACTCTAGTAGAACAGTGGAAGAATCGAAATCTCATTGCGATTAGATGACAAATAAGGGAGTGGACTGTTGGAATGGCAATTCTTGGCAGGAGGAACTGATCTCGGCTGCCGCGAATTGCAATGCACCTTAGTTTGAAAATGAAGTAGATTCGCGTAAATCAAAATGTTTATGGTTAAAGAAAAAATTCAAATCATAAAATGGTACTACGGTGCGGTGCGGTCAATCTATTGCGGAGACAATAACTTCTTTCATTTTTGCCTTTGGGGATAGGCCGATTTCTTCACGTTGGGCTCTCCAACTTTGTACCAAAAAAAGCAAGTATGCCTAATCTTCTCAGAGATATGAGATTTTCTCTTTATAATAGACTTGGCTACTGTTTGGCACACCAAGGTGGATTATTTGAATATTGAATTTGTCGATCTTCAATTTCGCATGTTCTAGAATTTGTTTTCGTTTTCTTTTTTCTATATTCATAGAATTAGTTTTTGTTTTTTAATTTCTTCTCGTAAAATGTATTCTTGGTTTTCCAATTTTTGCTTTGTCTAGAATTCATTTCATTTTCAAACCAGTTTTGGCGAAAAAGGACCGGAATACTGATTTACACAGAAAATTATTAGTGTCATTCATTGAGGCAAATAAATTCCTCGCGTCAGAGTGGAATAAAATTGTCGTATTCATTTACAACAGATATGAAATCACCCACGTTTGGAAAGTTACTGATTTGATTCGACACCTCTCGTACCATACGTTGTGCTCTACATCCCCACCCATTTATTCGATATCACTTCCCTCTGAGGTTTTGATTCTGCCACTTTTCGACTAGTATATGGCCATTTTCGAATTTAAAATAAGAACTGTGATGTTAAGAAGTCGGTTTTCCCGATCTGTATAATCAGGAAAATTGTGAAAAAGATTACAAAGGATACAGTGGAAGAATCGAAACCTCATTGAAATGCGATGTACTCACAATGATTGTTATTTTTAGAGTCAGTGTCAGCCAAGGCAGGTAGTGCTGACACCAACTACAAAAAAAAAATAATTGTGAGTACACTTTCGATTCACTTCTCAGTAGTCGAATATTTTTCATTTCATCTTATTTAGAAGAACTCTAAAAATTATTTTGCTCATTGTTTGTATTTCATTAGTATGTATTGATTTAGATTTAAAGTTGGTACCTAGTGTACCTAACTAGCTTTTCAAGTGTTAGAAACGCAATTACTTTTAACTTTTTGCTGCATATTTGTTCGTTTTAGAAATTATATTTTTGAGGTCTTTTTTTTGTTGAAAATTTCCTTTCTGTATCTCGTCATTTATCGATTATGCCTTCATGAGTAGGAATTCATTTGCCTCAATGAATGACACAAATAATTTCCAGTAGAAATCAGTTTTCAGGTTCTTTTTCACGAAAACTGGTTTGAAAATAAAATACATTCTAGAAAAAGGAAAAATTGAAAAACAAAAACTAATTCTATGAAAATGAAAAGGGGAAAACAAAAACAAATTCTTAAACATGCTAAATTGAAGATCGACAAAATCAAATTAAATGTTCAAATAATCCTTCTTGTGCCAAAAAGTAGCCAAATCTATTATGAAGAGAAAACCTCATATCTTGAGAAGATTAGGCATACTTGCTATTTTGGCACAAAGTTGGAGAGCCGAACATGAAGGTATCGGCCAATCTCCAAAGGCAATAATGAAGAAAGTTATTGTCTTCGCAATAGATTGCCACCGAAGTAGCAGTTTATGATTAGAATTTTTTTCTTCATCAGTAAACATTTAGATTTATGCGAATATTATTTATTTTCAAACCGTCTAGCCATCACATCTGACGTTCGGATGCGACTAATGCGCATTGCAATTCGCGGCAGCCGAAATCACCCCCTCCTGCCGAGACTTGCCATTCCAACAGTCCAGTCCCTTATTTGTTATCGTATCGCAATGAGATTTCGATTCTTCCACTGTTCTAGTAGACTCGGAACTCATTCGAATTTAACATTCACATTATTATGTTTCCAATTGTGTTTTCCCGATCTGTATGCAGAATTGTTCTTTCAAAGAAGATTATATTTTTTCATTACCTTACATAGTTTGTTCTGTAACCAGACAATAGAAGTAATTCTGAGAGTACCTTGTATCGAAATATTGAAAGTTTCTTACCCCAAAAACTTGGCTCCAACAGGTCCCAATTCCAGAATTCTGCTAGCCAAAGCTTCCCCCTCCATCAGAGGTGGAGGATGGGGTGTCCTTTGCGGTCTCACATATCTGCACGTGATGCGTGTAGGACTACCAGCGCACTTTGGTGGTACTATCACTCGCACTCCCGAATGTCTGCAACCCCTCATAGCACCTCCTCTCGCGTCAACCAAAATGACACGAGGAAGCTTAAAAAAAATTTCATTTATTTCAAAGAGTTCATTATATTGAGGAAAAATCATGGTCTTAGAATTGGGACATCATCAAGGTTTTCAAAAATTTTTCACTCTTGAAAAGTTTAATTGAATTTATTAGTTTTATTGAATTAATTAGGTATTATTTTAGGGCATTCTGAAGTTTCTGAATCTTTTTTGGTTTCATCTGCCAGTAGCTGAACAAAAAACATTTGAGAATTTTCTAAAAACAATCTATAGCGTCTCAGAATTGGTATAAAAAAGAAAAAAATATTAAAGGGCTCATTTAGTTTCAACTACACCCGAAATTAAAATTACAAAAGTAAAAGTTTTACAAAGACAATATTCAATTCGCAGTGATTTCAGAATAACGTGAAGAAAACATTAACACAACCCTGATTGATTACAAGAAAATGGAAAAAAATTAACACAAAAAAACAACAATATAGAATAATATTTAGCGTCATGACTACTGTTTCAGAGAACAATAGGTATTGGAGTTTAGAGTAAGTTATAATATCAAATTCGAAAGGAAAAATGAATGAGATTCCTGATTTTCATGGCCTTTCAGACGAATTGAATAAAGAATTGGCAACAAATTGAACATCGAAACAAAATGGTTCGAGATCTTTACTAAAACTACCTGAATCTTCGAATGAGAAGCAAAAAAAAATTCTGCCATTGAAAATGACAGCAAACAATGTTAAAATTGATTCTTTACGTAGAAGCGTGTTAAAAATATTTTTAGCACTCCATTTTCTTATGTTGAAATCAGATGGGAAAAATTCAGCAATAATTGCAAATTTTCATTATCAATATCTAACAATCATTACTTATAAACATTAATATTAATCGTAAAACTAGAACAATTACTGACATTAATGCCCTGTGACATTATTAGAATTCTCAGCACCATCAGTACTTGTAGAAACCGGAAGTACAATATTGGATGATGATGATCCAAAATCTGTTGCGGTTGGGAGAATTTTTTCAGCAATGACATTTCTATATGCAATGGAATGATCAACATAGCCCTCGGCTACAGTCGTAGACTTCCATCCACCATGTTTTTTTTATATCCGTAATTTTTGCTGCTGATTCTGCTAGCAATGAAGCGGAGGATCTTCGAAAACAGTGTCCTATATATTGCTTTGGTTCTGACAGTTTGAGGAATTGGGCAAAAATAGATGGAATTTCCGAAATGTATTAATAACAACTGGATTGGCAGTGCATTCATTATCCATGTATTTCAGGAAAAAACGACGATATTTGATGACAGAAGGCGCAGTGCAAAGTACTTATGAAAATAGTCTACATACCTCCCAATAATACTGAAAGAACGACTGACTTTCGTTTTTGCATTTGGAAGTTATATAACCAATGATTTATTTGTTATTTCGATGTCTTCCACTGATAAATTACACAATTCTTCAATAATCCGAAAATAGTTGCAACCTTAACCATCAAGTATTTTTCATCTGGTGCATCCTTTATAAATTTTTCAACCTGTTCACGAAGAAGAATTTTTGATTTTCGGGACGATATCCTTCACTTTTCCGTTTTAAATATACTATTACCTTAAAATATTTACTAACATCCACACCATTTTTAACAAGGGCGCTTGACTTTAGCATTAAAAATTTGCTCCAAAATGTTGATGAATTCCATATTTTTTATTTCTCTTTTAAGTATGCCAGGAAAACTGTTTCACTGAAGTTCCCTTCTACAGTTTTCAATTTACACCAGGCCAGGAAATTGTTATATGCAATATCGTACTGCTGAACATATTTTTTTGGTAGGAGTTCCAGATTTGCTCTTCTCGCAGACTCTTCAATATCCAGAGGAACAACCAAATCGTCACTTCCATTAATAATTTGACTCTCGACAAACATATTAAGCAGTCAAAAACCCAAGACGAAAATTTTACAGGCACGAAATTCAAATGACCGCGTCTTTCCTCATTTGTTAGTAATCATAACGTTGGCCACGTTTGCCATTCACAACGACCTTTTGATTATTTGAATATTAAAATGCATTTCGAAGTTTATTGTCATTGCAAATTCACCCATTTCATTATCAAAATAAGGCGGTTGTACAAAAATATTGTATGGTTAAAAGTATGTTAAAAGTGATTTTATTTTGAAACTTTTAACACTCATATCATGAATAACTATGATTTCTCTGATTCTCTAGATTTAATTGGAAAATTTCCCAATTGAATATTTTTCAGGAACTGCAAATGAAAACCCAAAAAAGACTCGGTAATTAATTTATTGGATTGGGAAATTAAATTGAATTTAATGTGCTCGAGTATCATTTTTTGAAAAAAATCCACATCGTAGAATGCTGTCGAGAATGATTGGCCAACAATTCCGGAGAACGCTGTAGTTTTTTGAGTATATTACGAAACTGTAAGACCATGATTTCACCTTCATTCAATATTGAAAAAAAAAATCATCAAGAAATATACGCCGTGCAATTTAGATTATCGTCTCGACAATCAAATTCACATTCGAACCTTCCTGTTAAATTTTTCATTCGTTATATTATAAAGAAAGCACCTGTCAGTCAGAGTTATTCAAATGACTCATTACTCCTGCAGGTTCTTAAAAAATAAATAAGAAACAGCATGCTGAAATCCATCTACCATAATGATAAAAGTGCAAATCGTAAGTGCAAAAATCATGAGGTGAAAACGGAATGAAATTATGACCCAACATTAAAACAGGCAGAGATATACATATATACAAACACTATCTACAAATCAACATATCATTCATGAACTTACTTTCTCCTACCCATGATACTGCACAAAAAATCGCGAAAAACATAATGAGTTCTACAAAGAAGTTTGATAAATCTAAATTTTTAAAGATTCATTATATGACATTTTATTGTATTGCTATTCAAGAATGAATAACTAGTAATTGCTGTTAAATGTTTTTCTTATAGATGTCAGGATATGTAAAAAAATTTTTTATCGAAAACAATCATTCGCAAAGTGTTTTAGAAATCGAATGATGAAGATTATGAATAAAGGAGAATTAAATACCCCCTCTGAGTTGATTTTTTTTCGGATTATTCGTGAATATTATAGTCATTTTTCAAACATTTTATTGTGTTAATTCACCATTTAATTTGTGCAACAGTCAGTGCATTCGCAAGGGGTATCGACAAAAAAAGATACCTTTCTCTGCATAAGCCTTGTCCATGTTGTTTTCGGCCTAGGAGATCATCATGAGAGGGCCACATTTGACTGCACAAGCTAGGTTTACATATACATACAATCTACTTCTAGGGTTTCAACATATAATAGTTCATGGTTTAACATAATACGTTGGAGAAGTTGGAAAAATGATTATTCAACAAGAAGCATCTATTGAACACATCTATTGACTTTATAAACAGGGTAATTCTTATAATATTCGTATCTCAACTTTTTGTTTTGTTGAAAAACATTAATATTAAAATAACATTCATAACAAAGAAGCAAAAACCTTACATTTCAATTTAACGAACACGTTGAAATAGTAAAGAAAGGATTATTCTCAATTTTTAAAATTGATTAATCATTTTTCCAAACTATAGATGTTCAGATGGGCTCATGTTCAGAAAGAGAAACTAAATAATTTCGAAAACGACATCGAATGAACGCTCTTAACGAGATAACATGGTTGTAGAAGTTAATGCTCAAGCAAAACTTCGTTAAGTTAAAGTGAGAATGAAGAAAAGTTGAACTTACCCAGCAGTTTATAGGAGGTTTCACGATATCGACATTGTCAGGTGCTGATGGTGTTGATTGGTACTCTTTAGCGTGAACTGGGTTGATTATTAATTCACTGCTTACTTGTGATGGCGCTAAAAAAAATTGATACATTGAAGAGGGGTTTTTTTATAAAATATTATAAAGAGTGTCTGTTTATTGACGGTTTTTAACTATTTTACGTGTTCTGAGGAACACTGAGTCAACTTCAATACCATGTAAAAGTTCTGTAGTTCAAAGATATAATCAATAGAGTAAAAATCGTTTTATTGTTTTGGTATTTTCTTTGATGTTGTTATTATTTTTCTGAGAATTATCTGTTTTTTTTTCACTCATTTCGTATATCATGTGGTTAGTTATCATTTCCTTCATGGATTTTTCTTGTAATGCAATAATTTATTTGGCATGAAGTCAGTTGTTTTCCTAACTTTTCTGATTTAATGAATATCTTTAATGTAATTATCATTGGCCAGCTACGTGTTGGACATTTCTGGAAAATGCTTTGAAGCAGTTAATGACTTAAAAATGTTACCTATATTGCATCGAAAACACGTGATATTCATTACTGTTTTGATAAAAAATGTCTTGAAAGTGTTTGTTTGTGTGGATTGGACGAGTTTCGAAGTGATTTCACAGATGACAATTTTGAAAATTATTCGTTAATGCTTGCTTTTAGTAAAAAAAAAGAAATTTGAATATCATGAAGCTGAACTATCTCAATCAGCACTCGATTTTGATGGTTACCATACCATATGTTACAAAAAAATAACTGTTTCACGAAATAAATACACTGAAGAATTCAAAATTTTTTCTTAGAGAGTATACAGTGCGTACATAATATACAGGGTTATTCACGAATACGGCTCTATAGAATATTTTCAGGAAAGACACAAGATTCAGGATTGAAATTCTAAAGGTGAGCTTCAAGTAAGAAGACGACTTCTCGTATTTTCGTTTCAAGGTTCCACGACTTCCGGTTTTTCCGGAAGTGACATCAACTTTCGTTTTTCAAATGAAAAAACCCATTTTTTATCGCATAAATAGATTCTCCATTGAATTCTGAGTCTTTTTGATTCCAAAAGTTCGAATTTTCCCGAGAAAATTCTTTTTAAACGGGGAAATGCGAAAAAAAACTCAAAATTGAACTTTTTTTGAAATACCGACAAGTTTTATTAAAATTTCTCATTTTTGAGAATCTCCGAGAATAAAGGCTGGTGCTTCTTTTTCGGTAGCGAGATTTTCAGAATATGATACAGAAGGTAACAAATTCTTTGTCAAATTTAGAAGAACGAAACACCAAAAGATCGTTTTTTCAATTTGGAACCCCATTTTTTCGAAGCATATTCGAAATCTTCGTCAAAAATATTAGGAGCATGCGTCCAAGACTTTCATTCGAAAATGAATATTTTTCAAGATATTCAAGAAATACGATTTTTTCTTTAATTTTCAATCTCCTTCCGAATGTGATTTTCTACTGGAAAATAATTAGCGATCAAGAGAAATTTTTGGAAATCTTTATTATCGAGAAAATATTTTTTTTATAGTTCAGACGAGTCAAGTTCCTGAATTATCATCTGTAATTCAAGAGCAACAATTGGTTTGAAGTTCTCAATGTGAATATTAGTGAAGTCAACGTAAATAATTCTCAGGAACGCAGAAAAAAAAATTGTGACCATTTTTCATGCATTTTAAAGAATAATTAACAGAACATGGTAACAATTTTATTACTGAAAATTCAAATTTTTCTACCATGACAAAAAAGAAATTCTCCAGGGTTAAGAATTTGCGGAAATTATCCCAAGCTTCAAAAAATTAAGAAAAACTAATCTGAACCATAAGAAAATATTTCCTCGATAATTTTTTATGTTTCGTCACTTCTAACCTTGATAAAAAATTTGTGACCTCCTGTATCATATTCTGAAAATCATGCTATCGGAAAAGAAGCATCAGCCTTTTTTCTTGGAGATTCTCAAGAATGAGAATTTGAATGAAAAAACCTCGAAGTTGTCTGTATTTCAAAAGAGTTCAAGTTTGAGATTTTTTTTTCGTATTTCCTCATTTAAATAGAATTTTTTCATGATAATTCAAACTTTTGGAATCAAAAAGATTCAGGATTCAATAGAGAACTCGATAGAGAATCTATTTAATAAAATAAAAAATGGGCCTTTCCATTTGAAAAACGAAAGTCGATGTCACTTCCGGAAAAACCGGAAGTCCTAGAACCTTAAAAAATATACGTGAAGTCGTCTTCTTACTTGAAGCTCACCTTTAGAATTTCAATCCTGAATCTTGTGTCTTTTCGAAAAATATTCTTTCCAGCCATATTTGTGAGTAACCCTGTATGATGAGATTGTATTCCAAATGTCAGTTGCTTCAAAATAATGCCGTTCTGTGAAAATTTGATGGCACTAAAGATTATTTCAATCATTATATGGTTGTCCAGGATTTTTTTTAGACAACAGGGCTCTATTTGACAAAAATTATGCCAAAGTCCCTGTATATTATTTTCTTCTGTCATGATTTTCTTTATCGTATGGAGTACATTCACGTTCATGATTCCTCATAAAATTTTTATTGTATATTCATTTCCTTTCTTCTGATTTTGCGATTATGTCACAATAGTATTTATGCCATGTTCATGTTAATCTTTTCCCTTTCTGAATTTTACTATTTATTAATGTTTCTTTTTACGCCTAAAATAATATGCTTGATTCCGTTTTTATTTTTATGATTTTGTATAGCCCGATACTCAAATGGATTTTCGTGTGTTATCTGACATATGTCATCCCAAATCTTCATAGGACTACAAAACTTTCCTTGATCATGTTCCTTCTATCTCATCTACAGGTTTATTCTCGACTTGGTCATAAAAAATCGATATTTCTAGTCATCTCTTCGTTATATAGCTATGAATTTCGCGCTGAAACCTACTCAAATAAATTCTCTACACTATAATGAAACTCCCATCGAAATTTGACAGCTGATACTGGAGTTCTGTGAAGACAAACAAACAAACTCACATTGATGATAAAAGTAAGGAACAGAAAACATGAATAATTCATTATTAAAACCTTTTTTTTGTGAAATTTTGTGTCGTTTTCTGTAGATGATAAGCACATAGACTTAGAGAACAATAAAAACTCACCCATAGAGTTCCTGTACTCGTGTTTCTCGTCGTTCGTAACGTCCAATCTCATGGAATCGTCGCCCATCGATTTCATGTCATCGAAAGTCATGTACTTGTACTGGTGATGATCGCTAGACAGGGGATCGTCACCTAGAGTCACAGAAAACCAATCAGTATCATCCGACTCATCTCCGCATCTCTAAACGTAGAAAAACCGTCCGAACATAGGACGGAAAATCCACAATCACGTACGAACTTAACAACAATTATTCAGAAAGTCATACACCAAATGAGAGAACATCGCCGTGGAGTGTTCATGATCTGAAATGCGCTTAATTATACTGGCGGTAATTAAACGAAATGTAATATGTTGAATCTCTGACTGGATGATGTATTATTTATTCGATAGGTATCAAGTTCAGCGCTCGAAACTTTTTGTTTTCACCACGACTTATTGCTTTGTACGTCCTTAATTAATCAACTTCTTGTATCCGGATTGATTTAACCGAGTTCCAGATCGTAAGTTAAGAAATATGTACATCGACTTAAAAGTACCCCGTCTAGTGAAAAAAAATGATTATTTCGAAAAAAAATGGTTTTAGCCTACTCATCAAAGATCTATAACCTTTGACAGGCACTTTTTTCTTGGCAGTCTAGTATCGTACATTTTGACAATTCTCGGAATATGTCGTAATTTTTGGTCCTGAAAAATATTCTGTTTTCTTGTGTTATAAGATGTTTGGGTTATCTATAGATGATTATTTCCTTTCATTAGGGTCCCGTAGCGGTCTTCAAACATCGGAAGTTCCGAAAAATCAACACCAGGATCAGAGAGCAAGGCTGAGAATTTAAATTTGAATATTGGAGGAAAACGAAGGACAAGAGTGATTACGTTCCGAAATTAGCCACTGAACATGGTGTTGAGATCTTCTAAGAAACCCACATGGCAACAGAGGAACTTCTTCGTGAAGGGGGACAATTGGAAGTTATGTACTCATTGATTTTTAACTTAGTCAGAATTACGGTTTAGCTTGTTGTGTTATAAGTTTTTTCATGTTTAGCAATTCAAAAAGGGGAAATTTTTGGGTTTTTTCTTTTCTTTCAAACATTGTGACATTTCTGTCCTTATTAATTTATGAAAAAAGAATTTCTGCAATGAATGGTTAATTCAAAAACCATTTAATTGATTATGAATAGATAGTTTGCTCTGCTTTTGTCTGTTTTTAGTTCAGATCTAGAATTTCGGGTAGATTGGTGAAGAGTCTGTTTTTCTCTGCTGCCCATAGAAGAACTACATGAAGATGTTCTTCTGATCACGTAGATGTCCTCCAAGATCCTCTTCATGATTTTTTCAGTAAATTTTTTTTACACGGGTGAGGTCAAGGTATTTTCTCTGGGGTTTTTCCCTTTCCTCGTTTTATCATACTACATACCTCTATGGTTTTGCAGTACCTGTATGGTGTTGCACCAACCTCAGCTAGTTACTTTTTGTTTCAGTATGTAGTGTATTATTTCAGCTCTCTCAATCAAAAGAATATATATCTTTCGTACTATGTTTTCCCAAGAGATTTCCTTACTGAGCTATAACTATGATATAAAGTTTTTTTTCCTTGGAAAAAACATAGTACGCTACTGGATTGCAATGAAAAAAGTGTCTGTATGATGTGTTCATTTCAACATGATAGCACAAACAGAAGCGGAGATAATGACCAAAGTTGAAATCGCCCAAGTATGAATTTTGGCCCATAACTCGAGAACAATAATAGATACGAGAATGCAGTTGATGTCATGATAAATTTCTCTAATGTAATGTGTCATTCAATTTCCTCTTCCTCATTCGGTCAAAAACTTGTGGTTCAGGTATCACCATATATAACTTCCTAAACATTCGAAGTTACTTTATCACTCTGTTTTTGATATGTATCGGTAAACCAAACACATTAATACTCTTCATAAGATTCGTTAGACCGAGACTCACCCCATATAATTTGTATATTGGCCCTTTTCACACTGACGAAAAGGAACTATGGCACCGAACCAACTAAACTACGATTAGAATTAGTTTTTTTAAATCTAGGTGAGGCTTATCTCGAGTATCATATACCTATGTGGGAGATATCGATGACACTTTATTATTTCTTTCCAATTATCTTATCATTAAATGATATTGAGAACAAACATATTCGCTAATGTTTAGGCGGATGGATAACAATAAATAAAATGCAGCGGAATGGGTTATTGCGAAAAACCATGGTTGGGAATGAATCGAAGTGGAATCATAACTTTCTCAATATTAATAATCAAATTTTGGTGCGACAATCGGAAGTTTCCATCTGAAGCAAACCTAAGGTTATTCCAGAAAATCGTCGATAGTCTAAAATAATTTTGATATACTAAGTGGCAGAGAAACTGCAACGTCAAAAAGGGGCTGTTTAAACTTTGACAGTTGGTATATAATTTACTGTCGATCATTGCTGTGTTTGGAGTTGTTGTCAGCCATCTAAGTATGTAGGTACTTGGACTAACAAACTTACTATGATTGACAATAACTTCAATAATATAAATAGTAATTGTGAGTAAATCTACAACTGCTTGATATAATGATAGTCCAAGAAATTAGCTGAAAAAATGGTGTGAATGGACATAATTGGTGGAGTTCAGGAAACTGTTCTAATCATTCCCTTAGGCCTCTAATGAGAGTAGTTTGAGCTTTGCCCCAATTTCCCAGTGGAGCGTATGTCGTGACGTTCAAAAAACCTCGAAATTTCGGACTATTTTAGGTTTTTCTCGAATAGCTCCTTAACTGAGCACTTTATCGAAAATTTATAATATTCAAAAGTGTTGAGAATTAAATTCTGCTTCTAGAAAGTATCACGATATTATATTTTCAACAAGTAGTTTCAAAGTATCATACGTCCGAATATGGCAAATTTGGACACTTTTCAAGAAAACACATTTTTTTACTATAAAACGTAAACTACAAACTTTAGAACGAAATGTCATAGAATTAGAGTTGTAGAACTTAAAATTGTGATAAAAACGTAACCCCATTCCTCCAAACCACAATGTTAAATCGCACAATAGCTCATCCTGCTGAGGATGCTGATCATTTCATCCAGCTAGTGCTATTGAATTTGCTCAGCAGTCTCATGGGTTCGTGGATAATGTTGGGGAGGACACTGAGCTTCTTTTGATTTTGATTGATCTAGCCCCTATGTGTACCAATTATTTTTTACTAGCGGCTGGCAAAGGCAAGCAAGACGATGTTGTCTTTTCTCCCTTGCACAACAAGTTTTGATCTGTTTCGAAGAACAACATATTATTCCGTCATGCTTTTCATGGCTGAGGCACTTTATCATCTTTCTCGGTTAAGGAAAAATTAAATTCCTAAAGACGTCTGAAATTGACACAAACCTGCTGAAAGCAGCATAATTCTAAAGAAAATCTAATGCTTCTGCCGATAAGGTCGACGAGGCAGGGAAGATATGCATGGCAGCCCTTTATAAAAATTATTTCAGGCAATTAAATGTATTGTGGTAGGAGATGTTTGAAAAGTTGTTAACCAAAACCTCATTTAAGCTTGCCTCTGTGCCTCCAACTGAAGCAGCACCTCGACAACACTCGCTGAGGACGTAATATGTAATATATCGTTCTTAGCAATGAGTTGTATTGTTATTATCACACATTTGTTATTATAATTGATTTAGTTGATTTTCAACGTCTTTGGGAATTTCCTAAAAATATGAGGGAAAAATATGTTGGTTTTCGAAATAGAGAATAACTCGTTGTGCAAGGAAGAAGGGACAATTTATCGTCTTGCTTGCCTTTGCCAGGCTTTAGTAAAAATATTTTGGTGCACATAGGGGCTAGAGCAGTCAAAATAATAACACACACCTCAACAATAACCACACACTCATGGGACTGCTGAGCAACTTCAACAGCTCTAGCTACGATTAAATGATCAGCATCCTCAATAGGATGATCTACTGTGCGATTCTACAGAATTTATCACAATTTGATGGTTTACAACTCTCATTCAATAACAGTTTGTTCTAACGCTCGTCGTTCCAAAGATATTATATGTTTTATAATGGAAAAATGTGTTTTCTCGAAATGTGAAAAACTATGTCATATTTCGATGTATGATTTCTATGAAACTACTTGTTCAAAATAAAATGTAATACTTTTTAGAAGCAGAATTTAATTCGGAACACTTTTGAATACAATAATGATTTTCTGATTAAATGCTTAGTTTAGAAGCTATTCGAGAAAAACCTAAAATAGTCCGAAAATTTCGAGGTTTTTCGAACGTCACGACATACGCTCCACTAAGGAATTGGGGCAAAACTCAAACTACTCTTATTAGAGGCCTAAATAATTGATTAAAATAGTTTACAGAACTCCACCAATTATTTCCAGGCAAAAGTCTAATTTGCTTGGTCTATGAGGATAACTAAAGATTATTCGGAAGATTCTTGATTGAGAAAACATTACTTATATTCCAAACTATCGCACAACCCTGTTGTCTTTAAGAAAAAGAAAATTCTTTGCCTTTACGGAGGCCACATCGAGAACATTTTTGAAACATAGATGAATTCAAAATAGTTTGTCACAAAAAGAATTGGGCGTTTTCCATCACTTTGAGAAAGTAGCAAGCGGGCCCTGAATAGAGCCACTGCTAACATCTCATTCAGTGAAAGAGGAAGTGCAGATTTCTTTTTTTGCATTTGATTGGAGATGTGAAACTTCATTTTGACGCAATTGGATGTCACCACCTTACTACCTTGTAATATTTTACTCATTACTTCACAACCAATTGCTTCAAATTTCGAAGTTTTTTATGAAGTTTTTTTCCTGAGATGTGCGGGATACTGATGAGGCCCAACAAGGCCGAAACCGGTATATCTCTCATCTCAGTGACAAAATCTAATATCATTTTTCCAACCTCATGATGAAAGATCTCTGAGCCTGGGAATTGAAAATGGTATTCATTTCGATGATTACTATTTTGAATTCATCTATGTTCCTGATGTCTTTAATATTCTCGAATCAACTCCAAAATGATACTTCTCCGGTTGATCAACACCGATTCATTCCAAACCACTGAAAGCAGAAGAAGCACGCACAAAATGCGATCTAAGTACAGGAAGCTACAGACTTACGTGTATACGTCATGTTGCCTTGGTAGAAGGGTAGATAGACGTGCTGCGCATGCGTGGGTCGACCGTAAGCCACTGGAGGCTCGTCCACTCCGCCTGCATGCAACAAGCACCACCACCCTTAGCGAACTCGAGAAATACAAGAAGCCCGACAACCCACACACTGTGACAAATCCCTCTAAACTTTTGTTGTATTCAACTTAATCGACTAAATACCAAAGGTGAAGGGATAGGTGTAATTTACAATTTTGGAAATGAATTACAGTTGAATCAAGAAGATTCTAAGGAAAAACAGTTTAACACTATTGGTAAAAGTGATATACAGGGTGTACCAAGTTCGACGGCCTATGAGGCGTTCCTGGAGAACTGGACCTATTTGAGATCTGAAAATTGGGATTATCTAAATTACATTATCTACCGATCTAAAATATTTTTGGAGCCTGACCACTTTCAGTTATACAGGGAGTGAAAAAAAAAAATTCAAAAATTTTTTTTTCTGTTTTATTTGTTTTCGAATTTGATAGAGTATACAATTCTGAATACATTAGTATTCGAATCGTTGCATTCGTCAAAATATTTTCCAAAATATCGAGAAAAACTAAAGACAAAAGGGAGATAAGTGTATTCGGTATTATGTTTGTTATTCCTAACCTAGATATCGTAAGCACATTTCTGAAGGCGAAGAATGTGGAAACATTGTACATTTTCAGAATTTTGAAAAACCCGTCACAGGATGTTCCAAATGTTGGTTCAAAAATTGGGATCAAGATTGACCCATAACTTTCGTTATTCAAATTAGAACCCTATTTTTTTATTATTGCGTTGGATTGTGCGAAGAAAAATAATGATAATGTTTCAACATGTTAATGCTCCTGAAATTATTAATTCTTGATTTATTCAGTTATTCAATTATAAAAAAATAGGGTTCTAATTTGAAAAACGAAAGTTATGAGCCAATTTTGATCCCAATTTGTGAACCAACATTTGGAACACCCTGTGAAGGGTCATTCAAAATTCTGAAATTGTACAATATTTCCACAGTCTTCGCATTCAAAAATGTGAAAACACTTTGTGCTTACGATATCTAGGTTAAGAATAACAAACATAATACCGAATACACTTATCTCCCTTTTTTCTTCAGTTTTTTCTCGATATTTTGGAAAGTATTGTGACGAATGCAACGATTTGAGTACGAATGTATTCAGAATTGCATACTCTATCAAATTCAAAAACAAAAAAAACAGAAAAAAAATTTTTTGAAAATTTTTTTTTCACTCCCTGTATAATTGAAAGTGGTCAGGCTCCAAGAATATTTTAGATCGGTAGATAATGTCAAACAATAATATAATCCCAATTTTCAGATTTCAAATAGGTCCAGTTCTCCAGAAACGCCTAATAGGACGTCGAACTTGGTACACCCTGTATACTTCTCGCAACAATTGAAGGAACAGAAAAATTTTCCAAATTTTCTGGTGTTTTTCAACAGGCTGTATCTCAGTGAAAACTGGTCGTATGGGAAATAGAAGAATCAACTTTTGAAGCTTGAAGACTCTAGTTTTTGAATATATTGGTTTATAATTTTTCAGAGTAAGGGCAGCCATGCAATCCTCGGATAAAGCACAAAGAAAATTTTTTTTTATTTTTTAAATTTGTATTTTTGCTCTACGCGCATGGAAACATTTTTTTGAGCTAGACCGATGCAAAGCCCGTATGGCCTGTTTATTCAGGTCTAATTTGTTCTTCACCACCCTCAGAAATGACGTTTTGTCTTCGAGATATCTAATTTTGAATGCAAAAGGACCCTTTTTCACTCAACTGCCGATATCTCTGGAACTACTGGAGGCCTAGCAAACCGAAAGCCGGTTTCTTTATATGCAGAAAATTTCCCACAAAAATCTTTCATGTTTGATCAAAAAAATTTTGTTTTTCACCTGTAACGGTAATGTGAAAAAAGAGCAAGAAAATGCCATTTTGCCATTTGTTGGTTAACAGACTGTATCTTCGTCAATATTGGGGAGAAAGCTGAGGCTTTTGAATGTTTTGGAGTTTTTTGAAATAATTGAAGAAAAAACTGGTGAATTATGTTCTGAAAATATCGAGAAAAAAATAGAAATCCTCACTGAAAGAAAAATTTTTTTTTCCGATATTTCCAGAACAAAATTTAATTGTTTCTTTTCAATCGTAAAAAAAGGCCTTTACAAATTTCAGAATTTTTCTTGCAAAAAAAATTAGCGATAGAATTTTTCCGTTCTCATAAAATACTGTGGAGCTGACGAACCACAGCCTTTTATTTCTTCTAAAAATTACTCTCACAATAGTGATGAACACACACTTCAAACAATTAGTTTTGGGTCGTCGAATACTGTGAAGCTGACGAACCACAGGGTCTCATTTCTGAAGACTCATGAACACAAGTGCTTGAGCTTGAACAGAAAACGTCAGAAAACGAGAATATAGTTTTTCATTCAAACTCTCCAAATTTTTTTTTTCGGAATAAAAAAATTTTTTTTTCAAATTTTTTTTCGATCTTCAAAAAATACAAAATGAACTGATAACTGAAAAAAATAAACTAATAATTTTCAAAAAGATTAGCTAAAGTTCAAGGAACAAAAACCTTATTCCCTCAATTCTTTCGAAATTCCAATTGGTCCAGGAAAACCGCTTCACCGATTGATTAACCGATTTAAGGGGCCTTTGGGGTATAGTAGACTGTAAAATTTTCTTATAACTTCAGCTTTTCCTGCAATATTGACGGAAATAGGGTCCGTTAACCAACAAATGACAAAATGGCATTTTCTTGCTCTTTTTTCACATAACCATTAGAGGTGGAAAAAAAAAATCTTTTAATTAAACAAGTACAATTTCTGTAGGAAAAAAATCCAGCTGTAAGTTTGATAGGCCTCCAGTAGTTCCGAAGATATCGGCAGTTGAGTAAAAAGGCGTCTTTTTGCATTCAAAATGGAATATCTCGAAGACAAGAGGTCATTTCCGAAGGTATTGGAAAATTAATAAGAGCTGAATAAACAGGCTATGCGGCCTTTGCATCGGTCTAGCTCGAAAAAATTTTTCCATGCGCGTAGAGCCAAAATAAAAATTTGAAAAATCTAATAAAATTTTTCTTTTTGCCCTATCCGAGCATTGCATGTCTGCCGGTACTCTAAAAAATTGTTTACCAATAAATTCGAAAACTAGGGTCTTCAAGCTTCAAAAGTTGATTTTTCCATTTCTCAGACGACCATTTTTTACTGAAATACAACGGTTTGAAAAACAACAAAAAAATTGGGAAATTGTTTGATTAATTGTTGCGAGAAGTATTTTACTAAACTAAAACGAGAAACCCAACTTTTCAAATCCAACCAGGTTTACAATCAAACCGTAAGGTTTGTGGTTAATGCAAACAATGCTTTTACTCTTCTACAGTTATTCAAGATTGTTGAATCCCACACAGTATGAAACATAGCACAAGAAGTCCAACAGAAGCTCAACACTTACCGCCTTCATCTTCGGAGTCTGACATGAAGGTCTCTTGCATGGCTTCAGGTGCTACCACTTTGTACTTTTCTTCTATGTTCACTGTTGTCGTAGTGGTTATCTCGGTTTCTGTAACAACCTTCAGTTCTTCGACCACACTGATGTATCCTAACTTGTTGGCGATTCCTAAGGCTGTTTGTCCGCTCTGTAACAATTTTTGATCATTAGGGCAGTACCACATAAATACATTCCAAAGGTAGGGAAGAAGGATGGGACTGACCCCTGATCCTTCAGACCCATTTGTTTAACATCGTTCTTACTCAAAACGATGGAGAAAGTAGTTGACTACTACCTGAGAACGGAGAATCTGGGGAGTACACCACTCCACAGTTGTCAGCATACGTACAGGGCGACACGTTCAACGGAAACCGCCCTGTATCAGCTGACTAAAGCTCTACAGAAAACTCTAAATAACAAAGAGATCGCCATCTGTGCCTTCCTGGATATATATGGGCCCTTTGACAATACACACTTGAAAGGCGAGGAGTGAATGAAACCATTGTAAAATGGATGTTTGAAGTATTAACTACGAGAGTTGCTGAAGCATCGATGGGCGATAAATCCGTCAGTGTTAAGGCTACTCGGGGAACACCTCAGGGTGGGGTGCTATCCCCCCTATGATGGAGCCTTGTAGTGGATGAACACAGGCTCACGGAGTTAGGCTTCGACTGTGTGGGCTATGCTGACGACATAGTCCTCATAGTTAGAGGCAAATTCGAAGGCGCCCTCTGCGATTTACTTCTGAATGGCCTTGGAATCATTGAGCAATGGTGCTTGTCAGTGGGGCTGAATATTAACCCAACCAAGCCCACAGCAATTCCTTTCACTCGGAAAAGAAAACTTCCAGCCATAAAATCGTTATCATTGAACAGGAATATCCCGGAGTGGAAGTCTGAAGTTGAATATCTGGAAATTACCCTGGACAGTAAGCTTCTGTGGAACAGACATATATGTAATGCTACTAGTAGAGCTATTAAGGCTCTTATGGCATGCAGGCGTATATGCGGCAGGAGTTGGGGCTGTAACCCAAAAATACTGCGATGAATGTACGTCATAATTGTGAGACCTGTAATCACATATGGGGCAGAAGTCTGGTTTGCTAAAGCAAGTCAGACAAGTACGAGGAAAATGCTGGATAAAGCACAGCGGCTTGCCTGTATGTGCATCACGGGGGCCATGAGAACGTGCCCAACCAGAGCACTTGAGATTATAACAGATCTCACACCCCTACATCTGGTGATTGAAAGGATAGCCCATGAGGCCATCCTCAGAATATCTAGAGAAGGCGCAGGTAATGAGAGAATTAGGTGTCAGAGAGTCTGGAGCTCTCTGAGTAACTACATCTCATCTGCGAATCTTCCTAGTGATGTAATGGTCAAGAAAGTAAGAACTGAAAAAAAATTCTGTACGACGCTATGCAAAAAAGAGGAATGGGAGCGGGAATACATCTACCAAAATTTCAAAGAAAATACTGTTGATTGGCATACAGATGATTCTAAAAGCAACACGGGAGCTAGCGATAGGGTACACGGGGCCAAAGCCAAGTGTGCACTATCTTTAGGCTCCTGTGTGAGTGTTCTGCAAGCAGAAATATTAGCAATCGAAAGATGTCTAGATATCAATCTAGAGAAAAACTTTCAGAATTGCTCCATAGCTATTCACTCAGATAGTCAAGCTGCTATTAAAGCACTGAACTCCTATATCATCGACTCAAAGACGACCTGAGAATGCTGGATCAAACTCAATGAGGTAGGCAAGAAAAATATGGTCTCTTTAATCTGGGTTCCTGGTCATTTGGGCATCACAGGTAACGAAGAGGCCAATAAACTTGCCAGAGAGGGTGCTCGGAAACCACTTACTGGCCCAAAACCTTTCTGTGGTATAGGAAAATGTACATATAAGATAGAGTTTCTGGAGAAGGAGATAACTGAAAGAGAAACACTCTGGCAAAGTCTCCCAGGGTTGGATCACTCCAAAAAAATCCTTCGAAATTTTGAAACTGCAAGATCCAAAAAATATTTGGATTTCAGTAAGAACAAACTACATTTCCTCACTGGCTTTCTTACAGGGCATTGTCGCCTCCGACAGCACTTGCTGAGAATGGGCATATCGGACACTGACGAGTGTAGATTCTGTGGGGAGGAGGAAGAAACTCCTATTCACCTAATCACAGAATGCTTCGGCATTGTAAACTGAAAGAAACAATGCTTTGGTCAAGAGACCTGTAGGGGAGAGGAATAAGCCTCACTGAAGCCTTCCGAAATATTGGATTTCATAAGATCTCTGGGACTAGAAAGCGAGCTGTAAAACTTTGTCAGGGAGCACAATAGACCATCAGGTAGCGGTGGACTGTAACCCCTTTTGAACTTTAAACTATTAACTATAGCTCCAAGTAAAGTTGAGTTACTAACAATTATTGTGATTTAGTTCTACAGGGTCTCCGGGGAATAACTGTACATACTCGTACTAGAGATAGAGGTGGACTAGGTGATTACTGATTGACTATAAAAATTTAATTTCCGGATTTCCCTAGAAAGCTACAGGGTGATTTTCCAACTTCATAGAAATACTCAGACCATCATGAAATCCAAACTTATTGACGGATATTATTGAAAGTTAGGAGGTTATTGGCACATGCTAAGGTCGTGTCAGAAAGATATCAATTATTTCATTATTCCAGGGCCGGGCTCATTAATCTTCATTCAAAGTGTTCAGGGTGAAACAAACACTTTGTATTTCGAATTACAAATAATTGAATTGCTTTTTAAAAAAGAAGCTGAATTATGCTTCAATTTGTGGTATCGCTCAAAGTTGTCACATCAACAATCATTTTTTTATGAATTTTTGAATTTGGATAATGTTCGAAAAATTGAATTTATTTACCTGAACAGGACTTAGTCATCTAGTAGGGGTCAAAAATAAATGATAGATTTTCTTAAAAAAGTTGCTGAAGGTGAGGAAGACTATAATAATTTGTTGATATACTGGGTGGCCACCCCAGTCGAGGATCTCATTGCGATGGAGTAAATGAAAGTATATTTCGGAAAAAAAAATTGGTGAAGTGTATAGGGTATACATAAGCATATTTCAAAATTATTCGTATGTATACCGGGTGTTCGACAACAAAGAGACACACCAAAGTGACACTTCTTCCAATGTAAAACCCTCTAACTGAATTAATGAATCGAGGAGTATCTCCAGATTTCAACCCGCTAGATTATTTTTTATGGGGAAAATTGAAGGAAATGGTGTATTCTGAAGAAATACAGTCAAGAGAACAGCTGATGAACAGAATTATCAACTTTTGCGATATTCAAGAAAAAATGGCGATATGATTCGCAAGACTGTATCCAATTTGAACATTCGGCAAGATAAATGTATTCAAGCTAATGGTTTTCATTTCGAACCACTTCTGAAATAACGTTGACTCAGCAATTCACTCGTTCCTATTTTCATTTTTATTAGGTATTTTTTACTGTATTTTAGTTTCTTTCATTTGTTATTATTTCGTTATGGAATGTGCTTATCAGAGCTCTGAACTCTTTTGAAAATTTTCTACTAAAAATTCAATTTTTCGAACTTTACCCAAACTCAAAAATTCATAAAAAAGTAATTGCTGATGTGACAACTTTAAGCGATATCACAAATTTAAGCACAATTCAGCCTCTTTCTAAACTGCGAATCAATTATTTGTTATTCGAAATACAAAGTGTTTGTTTCACCCCGAACACTTAAAATGAAGACTAATGAGTCCGGCCCTGGAATAATGAAATAATTTATATCTTTCTGACTCGACCTCAGCATGTGCCAATAACCTCCCAAGTTTCAATAATATCCGTCAATAAGTTTGAATTTTATGATGGTCTAAGTATTTCCATGAAGTTGGAAAATCACCCTGTAGCTTTCTAGGGAAATCCAGAAATTAATTCTTTGAAGTCAATCAGTAATCACCTTGTCCAACTCTATCTCTGGTAAGAGTATGTACAGTTATTCCCCGGACACCCTGTATTTTCACGTAGCCAATTCTGTAACGAAGACGAATATAGAAACTTACGTTTGTCACAGCGTTGGGATCAGCCTTGTTCTTCAGCAACAAACTGATGACCAACACGTGACCCTGTTGAGCCGCCTGATGCAGAGGAGTGTAACCCGCACCGGTCACCGGATTCACGTCAGCACCTTGCTCTATAAGCAGTCGCACCATATTGACATGACCATGATGACAGGCCACGTGAAGAGGGGTGTATCCTTGCTTGGTTTTCGTATCTTTCTGAGCACCTCCTCGGAGCAACAGCTGAGCAACTGGTACACGGTCTTCTTGAGCACAGAGATGAAGCGGCGTGAGACCATTCTGAAAGAAAAACATTGGTTGAGAAAAAAATGTATAATCATTCACAAATATGGAAGTTATGGAAAGCTCAAATTTATTCTACAACTAGAGGTGTTCTCAATGATGATTATTTTTATCAGAATTATGCATGCATATGTTATACACTTTCAACGTTTTTCTTCAATACAGATGTTTTTTTAAAGCAGGAATAAAAAAAGATGATATTATCAGATTTTGAATGTATTGGCTCTCATTCTAAAATCAGTTGTTCTCGATCAATTCTAGTGATCTCTTTGGTTTGATTTTCTACACTCGATCGCTATGCAACGCGAAACACGCAATTTGACCCAAGAGGAATGTGCCCAAGCGGTAGTTTTGCGAAAAGAAGGGTGGACATACACAAAAATTGCAGAAAGGTTTGGAGTTTCCCATGCAAGTGTGTCCAGAATGTTGCAGCGATTCAGGGAGACAGGTATGAATGTCCGAAGACCAGGACGGGTAGACCACGGGTAACAACTGCCATTCAAGAACTTTAGTTGAGAGTTTCATCGTTGAGACAACGGTTTACAACCGCTCGCCTCCTTAAAAATCAGCTTGAGCAAACTAATGGGGTGCAAATTAGCTCTCAGGCAATAAGAAATCGCCTCAGAGAATATGATTTAAGGCCTCGTGTCGCGGCAAGAGGCCCAGCTCTCACCCCAGCCCATCGAAGCCTCAATAGAAGGCTGAGAAGTTCAGAAAATCATCCAGCTACTCTTAATGACTCAATGAATCCAACTCGGAGAAATCTGGGAAGGATTAGATAAGAACATTTTAAGATCACTCATTTCGAGTATGAACCGTTGTTGCCGAGCTGTAATTAACGCAAGGGGTGGAAATACCAAGTATTAAATCACTTATCAGCATTTCAGTATTTTGAAAATTGTTCATTTCTCTTCTTTCACATGAGATTCGGTGAAATCTTGAATTTTTCTTTCATTCAATGTGTCTCATTTCGTTCAAAACCTTCCCGAGAGAACATAAAAAATTAGTTAAAAAGTCAATGTAGAGTTAACTTTCATTAAAAGTGAGATTTTCAGAATGTGTCATAATTTTTTGCGCACTGTACATAGGTACTGTCATAGTTCAGAAAAAATAAATCTCCGAAGTAGTAGAGATAAGATAGAAGAGAGAAATGGCAGAATGAATTGATTCGCCACAGAATCAAGAAAACTGTCAATTTAGAAAAGTCGAAAAAAATTATAATAATTTTGATCTCTGGCTTGAATGCGTACTCACCTTAGCTGCTGCGTTGGCATTTCCTTGATGTTCCAGAAGAAGGGAAGACATATCCGAATGCCCCTCCTGAGCACTCAAATGTAAAGGTGTGAATCCGGCCTTAGACTCAGCGTCAGCTTTAGCACCATACTCAAGAAGAGTCGTAGCAATGTCCATCTGAAATTTCAAGCAGAAAAGTTGAAAACGGGGTAATATTCATCAGGGAGATACACATATTACGGATATACCAGATTAGAATAAATCTGTGTTGGAACGTTCAAATCACATCAATGGGATGAATGATACTGAAAGTAGATGGTTGATTACGACCATCATTTGGATATTTGTCCTTCTCGTATGAATGACAATCATTCAGAAATAGCAGTGACGATGGAAATTGGAACAATTGGATGGTCGGATTATTCACCTACTTATACCGGGTGTTACGAAGCAAGTGTACAAATAGAAATAATTTAACATTCCGTAAAATCCGCTTTGCGTTCTACTGAAATATTATATGTTTATTATTTTATTGAACTCTCTCGCGATTGGGTAAATCGAATACAGGGTTATTCACGAATATGGCTCTATAGATTATTTTTAGGAAAGACACAAGATTCAGAATTGAAATTCTAAAGGTGAGCTTCAAGTAAGAAGACGACTTCTCGTATGTTTTTTTTAAGGTTCTAGGACTTCCGGTTTTTCCGGAAGTGACATCAAAGGGAAGACCCATTGCATAAATAGATTCTCAATTGAATTCTGAGTATTTTCGATTTCAAAAGTTTGAATTTCCCGAGAAAATTCTCTTAAAATGAGGAAATACGAAAAAAAAATTATCAAAATTGAACTCTGCTGAAATACAGACAACGTCGAGGTTTTTTCATTGGAAATTCTCATTTTTGAGAATCTCCGAGAAGAAAGTCTGATGCTTCTTTTCCGACAGCGCAATTTTCAGAATATGATACGGGAGGTCACAAATTCTTTGTAAGAGTTAGAAGTGACGAAACATCTAAAACTGTTTTTTTTAATTGGAACCCATTTTTCCGGAGCATTGTCGAAATAATAGGAGCATACGTCCAAGACTTTTATCCCAAAACGAATGTTTTTCGAGGAAAAACGATTTTGTCTTCGATTTCCAATCTCATTCCGAATGTGCTTTTTTAATGGAAAATAATTAGCGGTCAAGTAAAATTTTTGCAAATCTCTGTTATCGAGAAAATATTTTCGTTTAGTTCAGACGAGTTCAGATTTTCAATTATCATTTAGAATGCGAGAGCTATCGGGTACCTAAGTGTTATTGATTTCTTGTTTTGTTGAAACAAATGTTCAACACACATGGGCTTTTTATTTTGATATTACTTGAATATCCCGATAAATATTCATTTTTACTTCATTTTTTGTGCACTTTAAATCGTAAATTTCTCGAAATGAAAGATTATGCCAACAATGTCATTATTGATTTATTCATAACATTTGAATAGTTGATAGAACATGCAGAAGCTTCAACAATAAATATCCTGATTTGCCTATCATGACAAAAAAAAATTCAACAGAATTAAGAGGAACTATTCTGAATATGGTCGAGCCAAAAATGAAGTGAACTTGGTAAATGTTATGACATATTTTGAGGCTCTATCTAGGGCTTCAACCAAAGCCGCTTCATCCGATTTAGGCATATCTCAAGCATCAGTCCAAAGAATTTTGTCAAACAATACGTATCATCCTTTCAAACACATTATCAGATTTTGAATGTATTGGCTCCATTCTAAAATCAGTTGTTCTCGATCAATTTCAGTGATCAATAGTTTTTCTTTCATTTGATTTTCTACACTCGATCGCTATGCAACGCGATACACGCAATTTGACCCAAGAGGAATGTGTCAAGCGGTAGTTTTCCGAGAAGAAGGGTGGGCATACACAAAAATTGCAGAAAGGTTTGGAGTTTCACATACAAGTGTGTCCCGAATGTTGCAGCGATTTAGGGAGACAGGTATGAATGTCCGAAGACCAGGACAGGGTAGACCACGGGTAACAACTGCCATTCAAGAACGTTACTTGAGAGTTTCTTCCTTGAGATAACGGTTTGCAACCGCTCGCCTCCTTCAAAATCAGCTTGAGCAAATTAGCACTCAGACAATAAGAAATCGCCTCAGAGAATATGATTTAAGGCCTCTTGTCGAGGCTCTTACCCCAGCCCAGCGAAGGGTGCGTTTGGATTTTGCGAGAGAGCATATCCATTGGAAGGAGGCCGATTGGGAAGAGTTCTCTTCACAGATGAGTCTAGATTCTGCCTCTACCATTGTGATCGACGTTCCCTTGTATGCAGACGTCCACATGAAAGATATGCTCAGTGTAATTTCCTGAATACTACTGGTTTCGGGAAGGAACGATTATGGTATGGGGTGGAATATCTTTGACTGCTCGCACAGACCTAGTGGTCGTTGATAATGGAGCCAGGAATGCTGATAAGTATATAAGGAACATTCTTGAAGAGCATGTAGTTCCATTTGCCCCATACATTGGTGAAAATTTCATTTTTATGAACGATAATGCCAGACCCCATCGTGCGCGCATCGTTCAGGAGTACCTTGAAGAGGTAGAAGTCTCTCGAATGGAATGGTCAGCAAGAAGTCCAGATCTCAATCCGATTGAGCAGGTTTGGGACAACCTCAATAGAAGGCTGAGAAGTTTAGAAATCATCCAGCTACTCTTAATGACTTAGGAATCCCACTCGGAGAAATCTGGGAAGGAATAGATCAGAACATTTTAAGATCACTCATTTGAGTATGAACCGTCGTTGATGAGCTGTAATTAACGCAAGGGGTGGAAATACCAAGTATTTAGTCACTTATCAGCATTTCTGTATTTTGAAAATTGTTCATTTTTCTTCTTTCACATAAGATTCGGTGAAATCCTGAATTTTTCTTCTATTTAATGTATCCTGTTTCGTTCAAAATCTTTCCGAGAGAACAAAAAAAATAAGTTATAAAGTCAATGTAGAGTTAACTTTTATTAAAATTGAGATTTTCATAATGTGCGTTAATTTTTTGCGCAGTGTATTTGTTACAAAAGAAACAGGTAATGAGTTTCAATTTAGAAATAGTTATTTATGATACAGGTGCAGAAGGCATTGATATTCTTTAAGCACTCCTAGTTTTTCTACACTTTTTGATACCATAAACACAAAGATTACACTGATATAAGGTGTAGTAGAGAGAAATCCATTATTTTTCTAAAAGTTGGCTTTAGTTATCTGCATATCGCAACTCACCTCATTGATCTCACCTGATTTTTCCTGGCAGCGATGTGAAGAGGTGTATGGCCATTTTTGGCGACAGCGTGTGGTGAAGCACCCTTGTCCAACAACAGCAAAGCTACAGGCTGGTGATCGTAATGCGCTGCAACGTGTAACGGAGTAACGCCATTCTTTCCTTGAGCATCTGGAGGAGCATCTCTTTGAAGCAGAAGCCTGGCTACATTCAGATGACCATATTTCGCTGCAAGATGGAGGGGCGTGAACCCTTTCTTTGTTGTAGCTGTCAGATCGGCACCATTTTCTAATAGGACAGACGCAACCTAAAAAAAAAAATTCAGAATGAATTTTGGAATCGAATGAAAATTAAGAGATTATGGCAATACTAGAGGGTATATGACGTTCTTGCCGCATTTACTGGATTTGATAACAACTGTGGATCAAAGATAATGATAACCTCTATCCCCTGATCTACTTTGTGAGAATTCGCAATTATGTTGGGGGCTAAGGCCAAACATTATTCACTGGTTTTTGTGAGTAGGTTAGTGAGGTATTCTATACCTTCGCATCTTTGGTGTGTTGGACATAAGAAAAGAAGGTGTGATACCTCCCAATAATGACTGGAAGACAGAAAGAAGTCTCAATATGAAAGGACCTCTGAGATATACGCCTATTGAACTATTGTCTTTTGCTAACCTTCATAGTGATAATTAAGACATTTGGTTGGGACTCTAGAACTAGGCATGAAATGAAGCACGCTAATGAGCTCAGGAAGTTGGGACTCCTCATTTTAAGAATTTCCTTCAGGCTCCAGGTTGATAAACTCCTGATATTAGGATGAAACATCTGTCTGTTGGCTGGTACATAGACTGAACACCTGTTTGATGACAATCTTGAAGCGTAGTTTCAGGCTTTCACGGCCGGATATACTGACATTGAGAGAGTCTTCTGGGCTTATTTGCCGTGGTCTATTAGGAATTATTTCGCCCACAACTGCGGTAGGCATCTTCAGAGGATTCTTGGTCTGAGGTTGTAACTCGACCGCTGAATTTCCGAAGTGATGCTGGATTCGATCCGTTGGCCCAACTTATATCCTGATCATTGGAGGAGAAGGTAGTGGGTTAACGCGTGATTATTCTCTAATGACATATCAAAGCTCTTCGAACTCATCCAGCCATTTTCAGTGGAAAGGCGAATTCTATGAGCAAATAGACGGTTGCTCCATTGGGAAAACTTTTAAGTCCTGCAATTGCAAATTTCTTCATGGAGAAATTCGAACAAAGTGCAATTGAAGCTGCAACAAAGAAACCGTCCCACATGGCTTCGTTATGTGGATGATACTTTTGTCGTTTGGAGTCATAAACTGGAAGAATTGGATGCTTCCTATCCCATCTTAACAGTAAGCACCCAAATATTCAATTCACTATGGAAATTGAAAACTATGGTGCTCTACCCTTTCTAGACGTCTTGGTTTCTAGAAAGCCTAATGGGAAACTGGGACACAGGGTTTATAGAAAACCAACCCACACTGACAGGTATCTACACAAGCAGTCCAATCATCTTCCTCAACAGAAACGAGGAGTTATAAAAACTCTCGTAGACAGAGCCCGACGATTGTGCGAGCCGAAATTTCTGGAGGATGAACTGAACATCTACAGCCTGCATTCGTCGCTAACGGATATAATGCTAAGGAAATTAAGAGGGCAATAAGACCAAAACTTTCCACACACATCACAACAACTCATCCCAGAGGAAGAGCTATCTTACCATATATCCCCAAGGTCACCGATAGAATTGGTAGAACACTAAAGAGGCACAATATAGAAACTGTCTTAAAGCCAACTCGAAAACTTTGCCAAATGATCAGAACTACCAAAGACAAAGTCGGCCCACTCTCTCAACCCGGTATTTACAGGTTTCCTTGTGACTGCAGCAAAGTCTACATTGATACAACGAAACGAAGTATCAATACGAAATTAAGGAGTATGAACGATGCTGTCGACTGAATAAGACAGAAAAAATCCGCACTAGCGGAACATGCTCTAACAGATTAATACAATATTGTTTTCTCAAAGGCAGAGGCTATTTTAAACATAATAAGTTTCTATCCTAGGATGAACATGGAAGA